>UZAF01019689.1:0-14801 GCA_900617895.1 Haemonchus placei | reverse complement strand
AAACTTCTCACAGGAAGGAGGAGCGCCCGGCGTAGCCGGGCGAACCCATAAGAAGGAGGGGAGCCCGGCATTAGCCGGGCGGCCCGACTGGTTAGGGATATAACCACATTTCTTTCACTCCCCCCCCCCCCACCACTTTCTCCCGCGCTCTAGAACGTTTTTGAAAGGAGGTATGAGTTTTAGATCTAAGACCCGCCCATTTTGGTGTGAACCCCGCCCTTTCTATGGATTTGGCCACATTAATTCTATAGCCTCTCACCACTTTCCCGCGTTATAGAACGTTTTTGAACAGAGTATTTAAATTTTGAAAAAGAATCTAACATTTGAAGCCCATCGTGGCGAAGATTTGATGCCTAGGTATGCCTAGAACGCATAAAGCCTTGTTAACTCCTTTTCGTTTTTTCCTCGCCTCCGCGGTTTCGCTGAATTGAAATATGGACTCATGCTTAGGTACCACCCACTGCGAAAACCTCCCGAGCACCGCCCATGAACACCCTTCATTTCACTTGTTGATCCAACCCTCACTTTTATTTCGGCGTCTGAGCAGTTATGAAGTCTGTTTAGCAAGTTTTGCCCATGGCACCGCCCACTACTGTGCATACCCCGCCCTCTGTAAGCGGACTTCGCTGAGCTCCCGTGTGTTCTGTTGGTCTTGCCCTATGCCCAACCCATCATTTTGGATGTCGACAGATTTACTTAAAATCGCAAGGGCTTCCACGACAGTTTGGCTTTGATAATTTCCTTCTGAAAGTTTTCATTTACGCCTGAAAGGTGAAACTATTCACTGTCAGCATGAAAGCATTTTCCAGCTCAGATTGAATTTCATTCAGGGACTATATGCGATATAAGTTTGCGTTAAATGACAGAACTCTTAATAAAAAGTTATCTGATGGGATAAGGATTCCGAAACATAACTGACTAGGTCTATATCTGAACTATCTGAGGAAAGTCCATTCACGGATGATCCGACACGGACAAAACGACATCCACGAGAGAGTACTCGACTTGCAAGAGATTGAGGTAGTTCCGAGGTGGCGGCCTGAAATTTTTCAGTCATAATAAAGAAGAAGTAAAGAGGGCTTCAAAAACACGAATGAAGCAGAAAACAAGAGGCCTGAGAGTCTGTTCTCCGTCGGTCGGCTTCTTCCAATTTCTGGTCCAGAGACTCCAGTTGGAGACCATGTCGTGACCGTATGGTCTCGACAAATGCTGCATTACTTCGACCTAAAGACGATAGCAACGTAGTTTTTCCAGCCTCGCTTATGATTTTGAAGGGAAGCGCTGTAGTACGAATTCATTAACATTACGCTTAGAAATATATATAACAGATGTCGTAAAAAAGAGATACGAAGTTAATGTCCTCGCTCAAGAGTAATGCACAGATAACCAAAAAAAACATCTCACCTTCTCCAGAACCAGTAGCAACTGCTCTTGCTTTTGTCGCCAACCGCCGGAAAGCAGTTCTGCCGATCATCACCGACTTCGCACCTTATCCCATGTAGACGATGGTGGTGGTATTCCGTTGCCGTCTAATTATCATACATTGTTCTTTTTCATGGTTTTTATATTACCTACTCTGAATTCACTTCATTTATGAGCAATGTTTCACATTTTATGGAAACACGAGCGAGATCAGAATTTTTCTCTTCTAAATCGTTTTACGCTTGAGACTACACTGCTGCTTACACCTACACCCAGAAAATTAATGGACGAGTTTGCGCAAGAGTTTCTAGCTCCGCTTTGCAATATCTAGAAAACCAGTTGGGCTACGCACGCTAATGCGTGCACCACATGCCCACTACCGCTTACCTACGACTTGTTAGAGGACCAATATGAACAGTATCGCTTGACTTCCCAGTTCATAACTGTTTCCCAACCGCGCTCACGTGACATTCACACTCTTCGTCGTGCCTACGTGACTTTCGGAAGGACGCACAAACGAGCATGCAAAAAGGGGCACAAAATTACCGCTTTATATATAGAGACAGTGGTACCGCCCGGCTAACGCCAGGCTTCCCTCCTTCTTATGATAGAGTCGTGATAAACGGCAAACAGCACACTCCTTCTTTGGAACGAATGATACTTTTCCGAACACGAAGTTCGATAGAAGAACATAGGGCATGCAAACGAGTATAAAACAAAGATAACCAGTGCCGATGTCTATTCCTTTGATGAGAATCTGTCTGTCTTGATCTGTCGCTGTTGATGTTAAAAACAATGACCCATTGAAGACTTAACTGGTAATCATCCAAACCCTTGAATGGTATTCACAAATGTTGTCGAGTCATAATAATACCATTATCAAATCTTTATGAATGTAGCTCCTTTTATCTACTGATACATCATTAAGTAAGAATCCAAGATTGTTAGCGGTCGCATAAGTTTTGTCATGAATAATATCAAAGCAGAGAGAAACCGTGATCCTTCAATGAACCTCTTGCTTTGCTGGGTAGCGGTCGTAAGCAAGAGGTGAACCAAACTTCATAATCAGTCCCTATCAATGTACGTACCCTTCTTGAAAAAATCAAATCAGGTCCAAATTGCCTATTTTTGAGAGATCCTCGCCCCCAGTGAGCGGAATCCACACCTGCCACCTACCATTAGTTTCCCATCTTGCCACCTACATCTCTGCCAAGTTTGATTGACCCAGGTCCAATTTGTCTGTTTTTGAGGAAGCCCCGCCTTCGTGGGCGGAATCTGCACCTGTCACCTACCATTAGTTTTCCCATCTTGCCTCCTACATATCTGCCAAGTTTGAACGACCCAGGTCCAATTTGACTGTTTTTGAGGAAGCCCCGCCTCCAGTGGGTGGAGTCTGCACCTGCCACCCACCATTAGTGTTTTCATCTTGCCACCTACATCTCTGCCAAATTTGAATACTCTAGACTCAGGAGCGAAGGAGTTACAGATTTCCGGTGAACTACACTACTCGCGCAAGCCCCGCCTCTAGTGGGCGGAGCCTAGCTTAGATCACGTGTACCCAAGGAGTTCGGCTCACTCCCCACTTGTTCATCCCCAATCCCCACTTGTTCCAACCTGTCTGAGCTGTTCTATTTGATTTCCAAACGACGCCGTTTAAGATAGTTACAGTGAAACAGAAATACAAACACACAGACATACAGACAAACAGGAAAACGGACATTTGTGGTTTATATATATTAAGGATATCTGCCGCAGTCCGAACTATCGCCTCCTCTCATCACATTTTGATTTTGGACTCTTCAAGGACTATCGTCGTCAATGGCGAGAGTCCTTTCGTACCCCCTCGTCGTCTCACTGTTTGGAAGGACCATCTCAATCACAGGACCACTCATTCCAATCCCTACCACTAGATGGTATAGGGTCAAACGTAATAGTTTTTCCACACCATCTAGTCACGAAGACTTACTTTATATTAGTCTACTTTGTCCATAATTACTTATCGCCTTCTTTACTTATTTACTTCTTCATCGCTGCAACCATTATGACGTTCATCACCTCAACAAGGGATATCACGATAACGGCTACGAGCCTTTCATAGCCCCCTCGTCGTCTCACTCTCTTAAGGGGCTAACTCAACCCCTACCATTACATGGTACAGGGTCAAACGCCATGATTTTCCCATCCCAGTCGTGAAAACTTCATGAAGACAAAACATAAAGTCAAAACAAGGAAAGTGAATCGATGAGTTAAATGAGCTTCAAGCTGTTCTTACGATTCCACTTCACATTGTACCGTCAACTTGAGATGTTTATCTGCGCGTTAAGATGTAGTCAGCTTTCCTGCGCCACCTCTCTCGTGGACTTGTAAATTGTGACTGCCGGTTGAGGATGTCGAACAATTCATCCACCTCTTGCTCCGTTGCTGCAAATACGCAGCACTCATCGACTACCGATAGTTCATAATGGGCACGCGCGCTATAACAGCCCTTCTTTTCTGCTCATAAAACAGAAAGCTAGTACCGGTGCTAGCCGTTGACCTATAGCGTCTTTCGTTTTGAGGGAAGTACTGCCCTTTCCACTTAAAAAATTTACAACAATAGCATTCCAGAGCCACAATGTGAACTTTGCACGTCGACTGTGTGACGCGTTTCCATCATCACAAACTGTACGCAAAGCAATGTGGAACATTGAGCCAATGGATTATGGCATGCAAGCTTTCTACGGAGAACGTCCGTTGCGCGTGTCCGTCGAATGTAGGTCACCCCGCCCACTTTGCCCGCGGCGCATCACACTGAGGTCTCGAGATGACATTACAGTACCACCAAGTGTCTTTGGAGCAAATGATTTGCATTTGTCTGTGTTATCTTCTTCTTGAACTGGCTGCCATGGACCAAACTCAAAGCGTATGCCTCGCTGGCAATTGCGACGCCCGTCAAATATCGCGGGCCGACTCGCCGCGTGCGACGGCTGCGGCGTGACCTAGTTCGACAGTCACGCGCAACGAAGCGCACCCGCTTTCTACGAACATAGCGAACGAACAAGGTTATGCAACGTGTTGAATTGAACGTGCAAATATCAGAAGAGAGCCACAGCCATGAAAAAACACACAAACACAAGGGGAGGATTCTCAGTCAAACTTGCCGTTTGAGACTATACTTAATTTTGAATGCTGATTTCGAACCCTACCTTCTAGATTTTCCTTTTCCGAACGATTCACTGGACGGACTTATGAGAGTGGATTTGAGAATTCCGTTAACATAAACAAAGGACAGATTCAAATATCACAAAATCTCTCAATTTTGCCAAGGCGGTATGCTGAGAAACCGACTCGTCCTGCACTTCAATGCCGACGAGCTTCAAGTATACATCGAAGGACAAAGATTCAGCACTTGTTCCCTTCCTCTCCCTTATCCCGGAAACAAGAAATCGCACTTTAAAAGCATCTATACAATATTTAGGATCATTAAATTTCACTTGCTCTTAAAAGCGGATAATCTATTACCTACAACGTGCAACACTGAAATAATACACTCTGGATGAGTCCAGTAACACAATGAAAGTAAACAATTTTCGATAAGTTCATTAAGACGCATTCAATATGCATTGCAAGGATGACTTGAAAACATGGAACAAAAAATGAGTAACCCATCTTTGTATGAGCGCAAATATTTCAGAACCGCATAAAAAGCAGTTCACAAGGCATCAAAAGATTCGAAAAAGAAGGGATCAAAGAAATTGAGGTATAGTTGTTAGGGAGCACAACAGCTACTCTTGATCCCGCAAATTGCAAATTCAAAAAACAACTATGATCAACATATAGACAATAAAGTTATTCAATACAGCAACGCTTGATAGTATGCATGAACTGCCAATGGATAGCCCACCCTCATACACGTGCGAAAAGAAGGAAGTGGAAGTTGACGCTATCATGTTTCCGCGCTAACTAGGGGTTGATGCTTATGCTGAAATACATCGCCCTGAGGTGCTCAGTCATGCCAGCTCCGGTACACTACTCAACATGTACTATTAAGTGACCAGTATGAGCGTTTTCATAAGGTCATATAGGAAATATTGAAGTAGAACGCAGAAATGTTTGAGCGATTTGAAGGCGAAGAGATCCGGCATGAGGACAGGTGTAGGATAACAAAACTGTTGTTCAGCTGCAAAACCACTATTGCTTTCAGTTCTTCAATTTTTTTCACGATTCATCTATTTCTTATGTAGCATTAGCTTCGAGCAAGCACCCCTGCTACCTTCCCATTAGCAATGAATCTATGTAAAATGAAATTACACACACAGAACAGAGACGGGCACTCAAATCTAACGAATGAGAAAGAGTTTCCGGAAAGCGCCACACTCGAGCTCCGACTTCAATGCTGAGAATGTTTCTCCAACAAGTGATGGACCGTTCCTCACATTACATCGCGGCGTACGGGGATCTTCCTCAAAGTAGGGGTCCACAATTTGTATGAAGCTCTCGTCTTCTTGTTCCATTTCTCTAAAGTTCTTAGTTATCCGTAGTTGAAATCAGTAGTAATATAGATACATATAAATGAAATGCAAGTAATAATTCAGCAGATGCGAATGTTGCAAGTACTGCAAGAGACGAACATACACGATGAGCGAACTGCCCACCGATTGCATAAGCTCACTTCACTAGACAAGATGAAATATGAAAACGTTTGGCAAAGATAAATGCGCTCATCTGAAGATTTCATTTTTTTTTAGTAACCCATATGTGGGATACACGGAAGAATAGATAAAGAATAAAGTAAGGCAGTAACTTATCGGTTAGAAAAACATGATTTTTGCAAAAAATCTTTACACTATGACTTTTCACCACAATCAGAGGAGTGAAGGTTAGGTGTAGGTTACTTGAAGTGAACAATTTGGGAACTTCCGCCCTCTTACAGCCGTTAAAGAGCTACAATTACACAAATCAGCCGACTACGGAATAGGGAAAGAAAGAACGCCACAATGTGAACGAAAATGTGCAATCGCATATGATGACACCTCACAATCTAGGTGAAGCTTTGCTGTCTGAAACTTCCGTCCCCGGTGGCGGAACTTCTCCCCGAATTCCCACGCCTGGCGGCAGGGGTGTGGTGCATTAGGAACGAAATGGTCGCGTCGCGGTGAGAGGGGCGACGCGCGCGAAGGAATGTAGCAGGATGCAGCAGTAGGTTAGAAATACAAGAGCAAAAGTACTAATAGTAGAATTATGCATAAAATAATGATCGCATATCGATTGAGCTGCATGAAGAACGCTAGAGCTGTGATAACGGCAAATGAGTGGTCCGCGACAGCCGCGTGCGGCGAAGGATTACCCAAAATGGTTCCTAACGCCCGTCTCCCCTGGCGGCAGAGGTTCCGCGGTGACTGTAGTAACCTTTCAGTGGGGATTCGAATCTTTCCCTTCACGACCGCGATCGAGTGCGGCAAGCGCACTATGCGCCGACTTGCAATACAAGGCAGCTCTTAAGAGCATCCCGGAATGTTGGTTGGGAACTGCATTGTGGCTCTTGCTCTGAGCGATGCATGTACAAGGATGTACATGACTTTCATAAAATGTTTGCTTACAACACTTCAAGGTAGCAGAATATTCATACATATACTTAGATGAGGAGGCCAGCCCTGAGTAGGTAAACACTTCCAGGTGAGAGAAATGGAAAACTCACATAGTAGCCCAGGAACTCAAAAAGAGCGCCCGAGTGAGTAATTCTAACGACAGTAATGAAGGTCAAAAAAAATCAAGAAAATGCCGTATTTCCTGATTTCTGACGCGATTCCACAGAATAAGCTAGAAGTCGGCAAGCTATGAGTAGAAGTCAAACAGCAACGTTGAAGCGCTCAATCCTCTTTGAGCCTGATGCTATGATTCTTCGAACTACTTGGTGTTTGGTGAGGGGTATTTGAGTGCATTTTTAAATGTTCACCAGTACCTATGCGAGCAAGTATATGGCAACATCACTTACCGGACTCCATGGCAATGGTACGATCGCCGCTCGTCCGATGTTGTAACGAGACTGCCTGCTGGGATGAAGAGCCCTTTCGTCTCGACCACCCCACAAGCGGATTGTCGGACGCGTCAATCTTACTCTTCCTCTCCGATTTTTTGGCGTTTTAGCAATGGGTGACGTCCAGTGGTACTGGAAGAAAGATGTACGAGTGTTTCAGCCTCATGTTTTGGGATGAAAATGGAAAGGTTCGGCAGTCTTCATGCTCTAAGCTGAAATGGGACGAAGACAAAGACGACAACCTCCGCGTCGATCTGTGTATCGACGTGATCGAAAAACGAAAACGATTGAAGCGGAGGAGGCACAACTGAGAACTTTGGGTGCACTCAAAAGTACCTCTTCCGCTATGAAATCCTCGCATGAGTAGCATCGAATAAAGACCGACACCGATACCCGTCGCTCCACGCAGAGTATAAATGAAGCCCCTCTACACGTGAAATGAACATAAGAGACATCGAAAGTGGAGCCTATTAGAAATGAAATGTGCTTACACACCTCCACAAAACTCCTGTTGGCATAGTTTGGGATGCTACAATGACAAAAACACCGCTCAGAGGATAGGAAGGATTGAGACTCTGAAGAAAAACAGCGATATCAAACAAGCGAGCGAATAAGTAGAACCAATGTCCAGGAATGCAATCTTGTTCTCAGAAACAAGTTTGAGAGTGAAGAAGGAAAATCGCAAGGCACAATTAACTAGGATACGTAACAAAACAAAAGAGATGCAAAAGAGCAAAAATTGGAAAAAAAGACAAAAAAACGTCTCAAATTCAAAAATGAAATAGATACTCACTGAAAGCAAACACTCACCGTCTATAGGTCCTCCCGTCAATACCTATCGCGGTATTTTGGAGATCGAGCTGGCTATAGTAATCTATCATTCTAACAATGGTCTCAGCTGCTATTATAGGGTGTACATCATGTGCATAAATATGCTTTGCATCGACAGTCTGGAAGGCAATGAACGTAAAATAAAGGAAAACTTGATAACGGCATTTTCCAACTACTGAAAACCTTGCCTCTACACATTAACCAAAGGGTTAATTCTAATTCATCTCTGAGTTTTCTAAATGTAGTTGAATGTTGGATGTCCAACCACCCTTCCCTCTTCATCATTACTCGCTATTTATTATTGCTCTGGTCGAAAAATTAACTGACATCACATTCATCTTCCTTTTTAGAAAGAAGTTTACGATCCGAACTCCATAATTAAACACATAATAACTAGTCAGTCAAAAATGAGAAAGCAATCTGAACATAAGTTGTGAAAATATCTACAAACCTCTGCAGTTAGAAACTTAGCCGCACGGTGCCATGAAAACGATGGATGAAGCTGTGGCCAGTGTGTAAAAATATTCGAACAGAAGGATACCGGGCCAGACTTAAAACAGTTAAAAATGATATTTAGAAAGATTTCACTGGAAATTTGTGTACTACTGCCAACTGTGACAGAAACCTACTGTAATGTAACATTTTATTTATTTCTAGTATTGATTTGATTACAAAAGTTTAAAGTGGTGCACTATCACATGCTTGGTCCTGGACCGATGAACCCTGGAGGGATGCAAACCTCATTGGTCTAGGCAGTCTTGGAACCCCAATCTCTCCATGGTTAGTTAATTCGTATCAGACTCGTTTGGAATGCAGAAGCAGTGACTTTTATATGGTATACCCCAGCAACTTATAGACTTGTTTAGACCACAGTACGCATTGAAACGCCATCACGAAATATGGGAATCGAATGCGTTGGTGCATACCTCAAGCGGAACTATTCAACTTCCAAACGTCATCATTTCAACCTCCAAATGATAGAAGTTACCGATTTCCGCTGCATAGTGACACGCGAAAATGTGAAAATAGATAGTGACAGAAGAACTGTTCTTTGAAAAATGTCCCTGCAACCTTCACAAGTTGCGTCACATGTCTGGTCACGGATGAGGTACAAAACAAATGCTCAATCCTCGGATTTCCCGTCACTTCGAAGTGAAGCAAGTGGCGTAACTGTTGACATCTTCGTAGCTGTATCCCCTTCCAATCAGAAGGCGAATTGGTTCAAAACACCCAGACTCCAAGAGAATATGGGTAATTGGGACACCACTATTCATGAAGATCAGTGTGGCAACCGATTCTTTTCGGAGTACTACTTGCACACATATATTAATGCGTACATGGTATCAAGCGGCGCAGGCACATAGTAGTTTGAGGGAAGACAAGTAATGCATTCGCCGAGTTCCCAGCAAGACCCAGCACAGAATAGCTCCAACAGCTAGAAACAACTATGAAGATCACCGTTTCGCACAGTGAAGGTAATACCACTATATGTAACGCGCATGGGGTGTCTATTGGTTTGTCGGTGTATGTGTGGTGTGCTTGACCGAAACCGAAATTCACTTCTATTCGTCCCTATGGACCTGGAGCGCTCAAATACGGAAGGGATACAGGTGAAAAAGTGGGAACATTGCAGCAGGTGATAGCAAGCAGTTTACAGGAACTGATGAGAACCTCAAAAGACAAAAAGCCCAGTATCGGTTATGCCCCGTTAGGATAGTTAATGTCGAAATTGAGAAAAAAGATGAGGATTTTGCGAGCTTAAGCGATAATCGTATGCGCTCCATGTCGTATTCGTCGAATTGGTAGTGCCCGCCTAAATGGGTAATTACCCTTGAAAAATTTGATGATTACAGAAGAATAATATGTTCCGGAAAGAAATGGAGGGTGAACCGTGTATCCTCCACCTTGTGACAGGAAAGGGGATAGCCCGGCGATCGGACTTGTAAAATATAATCTATAGTACGCTCCATGGTCACTGCATGGTATAACTATTAATATTCACTACGCCGTATGAGTACTATTTATACACCTGAAGAAGGAGTACGAGCTATTACGTAGCTGGCAAGCAGGCTCGAGAGATCTTTGTTTTGACCAAATGATAGGAATTTACTAACTGCGATTCTGAAACCCCTTGATCGCAAGCCACACTTTTATTTAGTGTGTCAATCTTTATAATGAGAGAAGCTGTCACTACTTGATAAAAAGGAATCATGTTTATGCGCAAATAAGCTACATTAGGAGGTCGTCGACTACAAAAAGTTGGATGAGAAAGACTGTGAAAGAGTACGGTGTTATTCTATGCAGGCGAGTAAAAAACAACTGAACTTACTTGAAGGAAGTGGAGAGCCAACATATTGAGATGATAGGAAGAAAAGAGTCCATTACGGCTGTCCTTCAGCTTGACCACATCAAATAATGAATTCAACCAGTGAATAACAATTGGCACAACTATGCTTCTCTGCAAATAATCACTGAACGTTTATCGAAGGATGAAATAATTCTAATCACTGACCTCGACACAAGTCCTCACAAAAAGCGAGGAACGTATAGAACCAATATTATTGAACTGCAGATCCACACAAGTCCCATCATGACTGCGGAATTTCAATAATGGCACCCGAAAACACATTGGAATGAGGTGTTTAATTAGCTCCCTAATATTAGCGGACTGCCGAAGTCCCTGTCACGCTCAGCTAGGTTGATACCTATTCCATCGATTAGAAATTTTGTTACAATTGCGCGTTTTTGAAAGTCAAGCCAAACGTGAAAGTCAAGCATCAAATTAGTAAATGTTTTGACAACATAAAAAATGCTTCGAAAACTATAGAACCTTATAGAGGCATAAAAGACAGAACGTTGAGGCTTTAGACTGTAATGGTGAGCTAGCTAAAGCGCGGCACGTAGAAAGAAGAAGAAACGGCTAGAGGCACTGGTGTTATGCTAGAACCGGGGAATGAGTTCTGGTAGAAGATGTAGTAATAAATAAGTGATACATGACCAGAAGATAAAGAACGCAGTCTAAAAGTCTTAGGGGCACAGAAGTCAGATTTTGAATCAAGAAGTCTCGTGAACGTGCGATGCAGTGCAGCAAATATAGCCTAGGGAAAGTCGTCAGGTCGAAGAACAGCCTAGGTACGGCGAAATAGGGGCCCCAAAACCTGCGCACACATCCAAAGGCGGACGAGTTCTCAAGTTGTAGAGGCTACAGAGTATACAACTACGAGGATACAGAAGTTATAAACCGACCCAATACAGCAGAAAAGGGAGTCCATACACTGAATCCACCTGCGTTTATAGACAAGCGACCGATGACTTTCGGTTCCGACTCGTTTTCCTAGCCACCCCTTGGTGTCGCGCGACGTGGTCTCACTTGCATCAGGCCAGAGTTCTTTCAATGAGAGAGAACACTCGGTGAAGGTTAACAGCAAATGATTGGTGACAATAATACATTACTAACGAAAATGGCTGGACAATGTAGCGCTTACGTTGCAAAATACAAGCTGATGGACTGAACCAGCTTGGACGAGCTTAGAACCATTCAGAGTCGCAGCAACTCTATTCATATGTGCTCTGAAGTATAGCAGTCAGGGGTCAACCCAAGAACGTAGTGTATAACCAGACCACCGTCTAAACGCCTCGACATTCGCGAATTTTTTCTCGAAACCCGCTCTTTGGTTATCTTTTTGATGAGTGATGAGAACCTGAACACAAAATGAAAAAAATGAAGTGCTTTGGAGAAGGCTCAGTTCTTGAAACCCACAATGTCCAGATCTGAATTCGCTTTCTTCAGTCCATTTACACAGCTCCCAATCGGCACAACAGTTTGACCACTACGTGAGAATAACTTTTCCAGTTTCTTCAAGTACTCTATTGTCTAAAAAGACGCGTATTGTCACATTTTCACATAGAATCTTCTTTACTTATTCTTTTTTTTTTCGTTCGGTGTGCTACCAGAATTACGTTCTAGCAAATAACTAATGGGATAACGCATTTTGCGAATTCTTGTGATAAGCATAGATTTGTTCTACCGCTTACATTCGAATACGATTTGTAGAAATCATATGTGCGTTGTTGCTGATCTTTTAAGAGATCCGATTCCCACCGACTCAGCCTCCTGTAGTGCTTGGAAATAAATTCATCACTGAACTGGAAGTCGACATCAAGGTATGTGGGAACGGAGCGTGATGAGAATGCTAAAGTATCATTCGAAAACACTCGAGAGATGAACTGAAGCAATTCTTTCAATACTGTCAATCTCCCACCTTTGTTGAGACACTGTGCAGATGCCCGTTTGAGCAAAAACATGTAGTGCTGAGAACTTCTCGGCAATCGTCGAAATCACTCATGTGAAAGCTGTAAAGATACCTCAATAGCTGTTTACTTCAGCATTCTTCATCTTCGTACATCTTCGTAGTGCGCTCTAGCCGAAAGGATTTTGGAAATGAAACTCAGAAATATTCAATCTCAATCTGATTTCTGAATATTTTCAGAATTATTCGGAAGCGGCATTGGGATTCTGCCTAGCGTCACTAATTATGAAAGGTTAGGGTATCAGAGCCTAACTGATGCTCGCGGTCTAGCTCTCCGTTCTTCCAGGGTCGATGGGAGTTTGCCAGGCTCGAGTGGGAGTATAAAGATCCTAACATGTAAAACGTTAATGCAACTGTGAGTGGAAGTTGAATGTTTGAGAGTGTATATCAAAAGGGGATTCATCAATGTGGAAAAAAACATAGTTTTGGTCCGGAAACACTTTTTATTGCAAACAACTTACCCTAAGGGCTGTCCCTCTCCATTGGTGCAGAATAATGTCCTTGTAGAAAACGACCTAAACAGCAAGCGAGGTTGCTAAATGAAAAATTAAAATGAATGCAATTGATGTAATTGGCATTAGTAAGGATGGGTAAGAGAGATGATTTCTCCGGAAAAAAGCACAATGATTTAGCTGCTAATATGATGATATTATTTCTTCAAAAATTCCTTCAGCACTGGCTTAACCCAGAAAAACCCACGAATAATATTTGCGCGGTACCTATCTATTTTGCACTAAACTATTTAGTTTTTGCGATTAGTTCATCATAAGACCAGGTTGAAATGTCCCCTCAACCTAGCTTTACTTCTCGAAAATACTGTCCGGACCATCTCCAAACATCAGTTGTGCTTCTTACAGCTACTCACGGGTTCTTTTACTGTAAGAATCAGGCGGAAAAGTAATTTATGAACTGAGTTTCGTGTCTGCCAGTTAGAGGTAGCTTGACCGTACTCTCCTCCAAGGCGCTTTTTCGCTTTCCGTGTCGGCGCGCTCGTCGAAGTATGAAAGCAGCTAATGAAGGACCCTACTTCTTGCAACTTGACCTAGGCCAAGCTCACCTCCAGTTGGGATTCGACAAGAGCTTTCGGCCGCTCGTGACCCGAAGCCACTCATCCAACGCTACCTTGTGCAGGAAAAGCGGCCCCGAGAATGTCCAGCAGCAATTCTATACTATTGGTGGGTACTGCCCCCAATACTTCGAAGACATCATAACCGGCAGGCAGGACTACCGATGACCACAACACACCTCTCGATGCATTTTCCCAAGAGTCTAGGACGACGCGTTTTATGCGCGACTCCAGATATGCTCTTTCCGGCAAACAGAAAAAAACTTCACCTGGGTTTTATAATCAATGTCGAAGGAGGTCATTCAGCTCCGTGCATTTCTTGGCATGGTTACCTTTTACGGAACATTGGTAAAAATCTACAGGACTTACGCACCCTCTTTGACGCCTCTTTCAAGGACGCCAGATTATCAGTTGGCCTTCATCAAGCAAACATCTAAGACAGTTCTTTCCTTAACGCGCTTCGATCCTGCTCTAAACCGCATAAGCTAAAAAAGAGCGGATGGCGTGGATGAATGGGCGCTATTTTCCTCATCATACCTCTTCCTACTGCTGTTTCTCAATTTAAGAGTTGTCCTTCTTCTGATTATGGTCTACAACATTTCGCTCTAACACTTATAGTCTCTAGTCTTACGTAAAGATATTCCGCTGCGAAGAGCAACGACTGGAAATTTACGATACCCTTTACACGTTTATCCATTCAATACTTTTGAAAATCATTTCCCAAGGGCCGGTATCATGATGGCGAGTCTTTTGGCACGCTTCTTAGTACTTGTTATTACTAACAAAGCCTTTGAGATGAACTACGAAGAAATGAAAGAATGATCATCTATTTTTAAGAAGTGTTCTGATGAAATGAACGCTGGAACATTGGAACATTCGACATGGGATACAATACTGATTCAGAGAATGGTTGGAACCGTTTATATGTCATAAATATCCATAGATCATTTCACAAAACAGTACCCCTACCCACTATAAGACACCGCTCTCACTGGCCGCATTCATACTAGGTGCCGTGTACGGCACTCGACCGCCGTCTACGGCACCACTCGACTGCCGTCCACGGCACCAGTCTTACGAAACCAATCGATGACAGCTCCCATTGATGACTCATCCTACGGGATGACTGTTTGAGATAATTGTGCTCCTTTTTCTC
>UZAF01019688.1:7147-17357 GCA_900617895.1 Haemonchus placei | reverse complement strand
TTTTCCATCGAATTCAAGTCGGGGCTGGTCGCCGGTCAGAAAGAAGCCCCGACGCCGAGAGAACCGAGTTCGGGTGCTCCTGCTGACGAGAACTGGGGTGTTACTTGCATAAAAACAAGTTTGGTGCCGATTCTGACGCCAGAAGAGGAGAAGTGCACAACGCATAACAGTTCAATAAAAGGACGAGTTCATCTTCTTTGGTACAAAACGTAAAAGAATACGCCCACTCGAAATCCCGCATCGGATAAAAGGACCTGAAGAACAAAAGCCATCAAGAGAAGGAAGGTCAAATGTCAGCACATGAGGAACACCTTATTCACTCAGTTCGGCGGCACCTTCTGGCGAAAGCGACCCGATTTCCTCGATGTCTTTTTGTCATGAGGAGCGCCTTATGCACATTTCGCTTGACGATGGACTTGGTCTTTCTGATCATCTTCCACACAGTGTTTTTTCTAGACAAAGACGATCGGATTTCCATACAGGATTTGGTGAAGTTCGACGTTCCCTCAAATTATGGCGCTTGCCTTTGTCGAATAGCAGCAAAGGACGTCTAGCACTTCTTCTGATTCCCTATCTTCAGGACTTCTAATAAAGTTATCCACAGCTGCGTGATATCAACTCGAATCTCGCGCGATCCTGCGATTCGACCGTCCCTGCTCCTTTTTTGCGAAGATTTGACCTTTTTTCGAACTCCAAAAGCAACTTTTCTCTTCCCATTGCCTGAAAACGAAAAATATTACATAAACAAAGCAATTTCGTTGCGTTGAACTAAAACACGACACGAAGACATGAAACGGCTGTATCATTTGGAGACGTTGGAAAAGCACCCTTTGCTGAAAAATTGATCAACAAATTGTTTGTGTTTCCTAGCTGGAACTTGATGATGATGTGCGAACTGTGATTCAGATTTGACTCATTTTTAATTTGGCACTTTTTCAGAAACATCGTATACTGCGAGCTTTTATGAAAATCAGAGTTGGCTGTAATATTTGGAGACGCACTGCACCTATGTGCAGGACCGCAAAAAGCTATCGAGCAGACTTTGGTTTCTTGAGTGGCGATAGATCGCGCTGTAGTCGGGCGTTCCAAGCAAAATGGTGACTGGTTACTGCATTACAGTTTCCCTGAACTCGAACATATGCCCGTCGGTAACAAGTTCATGTGTGCATTCCGTTTTTGTTAGAGTCAAAATCACCTATTCACAGAAGAGGAAACTACAACAATCCCCTCCTCCTCCCCCTCCTGATCAGAAAGCTGACCTTTAAAGTACAACGATATTTCAACATTTCCGAAAACGGGCTTCTGTGCACCAAAGTCATCAACAGAGGAAGTAGGAAGCGATCATAAACAATGTCAATACCAGACAAGTGATGACATGCCTCATCTACAGCGTCTATAAACTTCAATCGCAAACTGTCACCCTAGAAGATCTGTACCTTAGGGAAGTTTTACCTACTGCAGTATTCTTTTTTCTAACCCCTCTTTCGCATGCCCAGCATTTACGTTGAAGCGTTTTTGTACGGTCAGTTTTCTGATAAATGCTTGTGCGTATTCTTAGTCATCGAAAAATATCGTTGAAAAGGGAGAAATAATTCTCAATATTTTATTTAGTCATGAATACATACATAAACTTCTTGGGAATGTTATTGGCCTCTTATGCTGAATCACAATGAATCTTCACTATTGTTATTTTCATTTGAGATTCTGTGCCTACATTTCGCGCTAGTTCCAAGTTATTTTCAGTCTTCTCCATGTGCCACACTTCTTACACACCCCTCCTTTCTTTTACAAAACAGCGCTATGTGATGTGCTCAATTTTCCCGCAATGGAGTCCCACCTTCATTAATTTCTTCTCAATGCTTATAACCCTCACCCATCTCCCCCAAAAGTGAACCGGCGTATTGCCGTTTCTACTACTGATACTATGTTTTGAGACGAAAGCCTTCTAAGCACAAGCTCCCCCTCAAGTATAGAATGCACTACCATACCACAGTAAAATCGTACTATATATAACGCGCTAATGTCTGTGTGTTTGTGTGTCTGAATGTGTGTCCGACCGGATAATCATAACTGTAGTCCACGTGGACCTAGAGCTTTCAAATTTGGAAGGAATATCAGCGCCAAGATGGGAACACTTATGGGAGATGGCAGGGCCGGACTCTGCCCACATGGGCGTGGTTTGCGCGAAATTTGTCATTTTGGCCCTATGGGGTGCTGACATGGTACGAGTACAAGCGGGCCTTTGAGAGCAACATCCACTCATCAGTTAAATCCAACCAAGCGCCTTTGATATTTATGATCTAGCTCCTACTCTCTGATATGTTTCACCCAATTCAACAAGAACAGTAAAAGCAGTGACAGGGGCCGATTAAGGATTCTAAATTATATGAAAATTAAAATTGGTTTACTTCTCGCTACTAGATTGCGATCGCTACTTAGCGATGTTTGTGACTCAATGATTCAATGGTTTCTCTTTGCTCCGTCATTCATTCATCATTCTTGGCAGAACTTATCCGACCCCCAAATAATCTTGGATTGTCTATTAATGCTATATCCTAGAATATGAAGGCTCCAATGATAGAGACGTTTGACGACGATGTGATTGTGACTCGACATTATTTATGATACCATTCAAAGCTTCGGTTGCCCACCACTTGGACCTTCAATGGGTCCAAGTGGTGGGGCAACCGAAGCTTTGAATTAACAACAAAATTAACAGATGGAGAATCCTAATCATAGCCATGAACATCGGGCACATTCTGGGTGCCATCTGCCCTGTTAGTCATCTGTCTAATTCCGCCTTCTAAATAAAACAATATTATTTTTACGAAGAAGGGGCCCCAGTAAGCCGATGCTCAGAACTCTATCCTGGGAAGGAAGGAGGCCCGGCGTTGGCCGGGGCATCCGATGGTTCCATGATAAGGTGAAACGCATAGAATGCATTGCATGCCTCTTTATGTTATGCCCACTAGTCCAATACCCTACCAATTGCCAATTACCAACCACTGCTGCACAGTGACGAGATTGCTCGGTTCAGTTATNATCCTGGGAAGGAAGGAGGCCCGGCGTTGGCCGGGGCATCCGATGGTTCCATGATAAGGTGAAACGCATAGAATGCATTGCATGCCTCTTTATGTTTTGCCCACTAGTCCAATACCCTACCAATTACCAACCACTGCTGCACAGTGACGAGATTGCTCGGTTCAGTTATCTGTTCGGTGCAGTGGTACAAAACAGGGTAATAGGTTCCGTTACTTCGTTCACAGAATCATCGAGCAGATTAGAAGCACAGATTTGAGATCAACTTTGGGAACTCTATCCGGCGGTATACATCTCATCTTGAATGACCACTGCAAAGATGTATCCTTCCATCGTAACTCGATGTTTTCATCGGTCTTTGAACATTTACAGTTCTGGAGGGCAGGAGATGAAGGGAAAAGTGTTTGAACGTCGAACAGTTCTCTTCTTTGAGAATCGACTTTTTCAGAATCGTAGTGGCTCTTTACCGGATTAAATTTCTCTCGATACACGGACCATTAGGGCTCTTCATTGCCAAGACCCTTCGACAAAGTTTTCAAAAGGTTCCGTAATATTGCAGTACGTAGTTATGCTGCTCATATGGCGCATATTGCCGTCAGATCGATTGAGCATCACCCATTTTGAAGAAGAAGTAGGCTAGGAACGGAGGATTCTAGTTGCAGATCAAAGAATGACCAATCAAATTTAGAATCAAAAAAAAAGAAACAACATGACTCTACCGGTGTGGTTCTCGAAAATGGAGATTTTGAATGCCAAGTTCCAGGACCACTTATCCTCTCAACAACTAGTAGGATGCTTAGTTTTTTTCTAGTCAGTAGAATCAATAAGTTATAATAAAAGTGTATAGGCATAATGGAAAAAGCAAAAATATGAAAAATATCAGGATTCGATAAGTCGACCACAGTCCAAACATTTTGTTTGACATGTCCTGAACAAGACTGGTAATATTATAGTTGCCTCACTGATTTATCCCCATGCAGATATATTGCCGTCTTATGGTATTGCCCTGCGTGTCGTTCAGGTAACTAAAGAACGAAGTAAAACTCCATAGGGTTTTGATGGGGTTACAGTCATGGTAATAGCCTGCCATTCCGTTGCTCTCATTCTATTACGTTCATGCTACTGCTGATTAGAACGCAGAACATGGACCGCAACACTGTCTTGCTACATATGATGCGTCGCGGCCGTATCAGGAATGGTAAAAGATGTAGCGTAAGCTCTTCTGGATACCCCTGGTATTCGTATAACAAGATTTGGAGCGACCTTAGGACCGGTGCTTCTCCCCGCTTACGATTTAACAGAGCGCCAATGAACATCATCTGAATTTCTCTTCAAGAACTCTAGCGGCTTGTAACGAAGGTCCTCCTATGATTGCGAAGTCCAACTGGGCCATCAAGGTTGAATTTCCTCACCGTTGAAGGAGTCCTAGACAGATCATGTGTATACGATGTCAGTCGAGCATTCAGCAATTTTTCAAGAAGCAGCACCTCCTACCACAATGTAGCTAGGTGGTTAGGTGAGAGCCCTCTTTGGGATATTTCGTAGTGAATGCTCATCCTATCAGATTCCACGTGGTCCTTCTTGAATTGGTAGAGTCATTCGTGTTTGAGTTTGGCTTCTTGACTACTCTTTTGTTGTTGTGAGCATATAAGCACCGAAGACGACCCTCAGTCCGTGGTAAGCAGTGAACATCTAGAGTTTTTCGACGAAATTTTCCATACATGTAGGTGAACAAGCTAACGAGCGATTTCTCAACTAGAGTGTTCAGCATCGGAAAAAACTCTTGTCTAGCACTGCCCTTCTTCCGTAAAAGCATTATCATGAGAAAGGACCAACAACAAATCGACGAGGTTGGCGTCAAAGTATGAGTTTTAGGTGAGTGCTTTGTGTACAGGCCAAAAATTTCACATGAAGAATTTTCCTATAGAACGTTATGGTGAAGTTGCAGTTGGGAGGAGAGGGGAACACTCAGCAGTGACAGTGTTAGTACACTAAGAAATTATCCTACTTTATATATTTCGCTAAGTGTGCCTGTTGGTATGTCGTTGTTTGTGTGTCGATGCGTGTGTCCGACTGGAAATTCATAACTGCTGTACCCGTGGACCAAGAAAGCTCATAGGAGTACAGGGCAGCATGGAAACACTTATGGCGGGTGGCGGGAACGGATTCCATGCAGAGGGGGCGGGGTGGGTGCGATAGAAATTTTGGGCCGCAAATGCACAACTCCTGTTTACTTGGGCCTAGAGCGTTTGAATTTGGTGAATACACTCTTCTTATCAACAGTGGAGCCTCAGCATTTTAGTAAGTGATGTAGGATATAATATTCGTAAGTACTCGGTTATAAGAACTGATCATAACTGATAAGGAGATAAGGAACCTAATAGAGGTCACTTACCGATCGAAGTCCTAACATCTTCGGTATCTACGATGTAGCTTTGACACCCAGTATGTTTCATTCGATAAGACGGGATGGTACAGGGTGACAAAAGTGAGTGATAAGTGTAGTGATAGGGACCCATTAGGGTAATACGATAAGTAGATTTGAACTTTGTTCATTTCCTACTATTAGATTACGACCGCTACCAAGCAAAGTTTGTGATTCAATGAAGAGTCCTCTTTGGTCGATATCATTTGCGACGAAACTTGACCGACCACCAATAATCTGGAATTCTCAACTAATGATATGTCCGTTAAGAAAAGGGTTCATTGATGAAAAAAAACATCTGATAACGGTGTTATCATCAGTGTTCGCAACATCTCCACAGCATCATCTTTGATTGTCTAACAGTTAGATTTTCGATGGGTATTTATTTCGAAGAAAGAGAGCAAAACTTCGATAATTCCAATCGAAGGCGTAAGCACCGACCTTGAGTCCTGTGTCAAAGTTCGTGTACAGGAAACTGTCATTTGCTTCAAAAAATGAGTGGAAAGTTAGACCTACTATAACTTTAGCAAAGAATTAGGGGAGCTTTCGATTTCTGTTGTGTCAAAGAAGCATTCCGAGCTCTGCTTCAATTTCATGCTCTCACTCGACTAAACAGCGGAAAAAAGCTTAAAAACTATAAACTTTGAAAAAAGAGAAAAAATTCTCTAGTTTGAGATTTCTTGGGGAAGGTGTTTGACATAAGAAGGAGAAGAGCCTGGCGTTAACCGGGCGATCGGACTGATACTGTATAACGCGTTATTCCATTTTACACCATATTTTATGCATGCAAGTATTCTACTAAAAATATGATTTAGGAGGTTAAAAGCACTGAAGTGGGCGAGTCTTCAGCTTCCGCACGAGGTGTTCATCTCACAAACCCAGGTGCTCCCTTCTGAGGCCTAGTCGAAAAACTACATTCCCTCAGCTAAAGCCGCACTAAAGCGCACGAAAGGCCGGTGTTCTTCTTCCTCCACGTCTCAGATACAGTACATATTAGTATAACATGGGTTAACACGTAGCAACGTGTTGGTTCCTTGTTATGATACCACGAGTACACGGGTCGAAAAACGGCCTAGATAATAAAGGCTACAAAACGGGTTTAGCCGGCGTATACACCCAGAGGCGGACGAGTTTCACGGCTGTAGAGGGTACATCACTCGCACCTGGACGCACACGCCTTCAGCTCACTGTAACCATCTGTGGGCAAAGACGCGCGATATTCCTCCCTTGCAAATTTTGTCGTCACGTTCTCCTCATCCATCCTTAATACATTTTTCAGCATCGCATTTCTCTAAATCTTTCTTCATTAGTTTAATCTTGACTATTACCCTCATTATTCAACTAGATACCCGAAAACTGTCGTGAGCTGCGCCTTTACCTTTGACAAGTGGCGTCTCCCTTCACGGATCTTTCTTCTCGTCCTTCGAGTGGTTCTTATGATCCTGTCATAGACAACAGTGGCTCTGGTTATCTAAGACAAACGTGAGATCTACCTTTTGTTTCTTATTTTGACATCGTCCCTTACGAATTCTGGTTGCTTTCAATACCATGAGGGTAATTACTTCAGTCGAGTGTTGCAAGACCCTTGCAACATTTTAGTAATCGCAGCAATTTGCTGAACGACCGTACGGGAACTACTTCGGGCTCAATGAGCTCCTTGGAGTTCTTTAGACGGCGGCAATATAGATCGCATTCAAGGCTCGCGCATTTCTAAAACTTGTTTCTTATGGAAGAATCTTATATTCCTGGGGCACCGAGACTTGAGAATTTCGGCAGCGAAGTATACGAAAATTAGCGAAATGCTTAGAAAAGTTTTCTTCTGTTCAAATCGTTTCGCTAGTGTCTGACAGTAGTGGATAAATCGATGTCTCGCGGCTCCAACGGTGAGACGTGTTCCGAATACGTCTTGTATGTTGCCTTATCCAACTTATCGATAATAAGGTCTCGTTTACGGCCATCGGGAAGTGAAGATCCTCGATCATCGATTACCCGTCCATAGCGTTTGTACCATGCGTCAAACGTGGAATCGTCGTCCTCATCGTAGTTGAAATACGGCAGGTCCCGCACTAGGTCGCCGTACGCATTAGAAGACTGTTGTTTCGTGGGTGATTGCTCCGATCCTAATTTCTGCTCCACAAGCACAGCTAGCAATTGCTGCATCTGCTGTTAAAGTGCTTGATTCTGCTGCTGAACATGTTGGTTCCGTTGTTGGACCTGTTCGTTCTGTTGTTTAAAAACAACAGGAAATTGAGCCCCCCATTTGGTACATCCTTTGATATGGCTGGAGCATCACCTGACATGTCGTGATTCTTCGGCATCCTGATCGCCAATGTTACAGATAATGCGTGCATACATTATTAATTATTACTGGCATTATACACCTACGATGTATGAAGCTTTTACATAGGATTTTATATATCGTAGGTGCAGGAATTGCAGTTGTGCTCAATTTCGTACATTTTGACCATAAATAAACATGGAAGTAAGGCTGCGATTCTTGCTATATTAGGAAACTCTTAAGTTCAATCAGTATTGTAGAAAAAACAGAGAAAGCTAATCTAATTAGAGGATAATGAAGTGATGCAAGAAATAATGTGAAAACATAGGAAATGGAATAGAATTCTTACCATCGATTGAGGGCAGATGTGGTGTAGTGGCAAGTGGTGCACTATCACACATGCTAAGATACCACTACTAAGATTCTGAATGGAAGTCGAATACGGGGCTGCATCGCTGAGTCACATTCGATTGACGACCGAAAACTTATCCTTCATCATCCTATTGATGCGTTATAGCGGGCATTTTGACTATTATAGATTTCCATGAGGTATTGATCTCATTCGCTTTTTTCTAGTAATAAAGAAGTTAAAGTTCTAAAGTTTCGATAAAATGTTGGTTCTTATCAGCTTTGGTAGAATTCCCATTTTGCGAGCCTTGATTTAAACCATGACGACAAGTTGATTTCACTTGGTTGAGTTCATTATAAGATCTTATTGTTTGTTTTATTTCCTTTTCCATGATCATGTTATTTCCCTCGTTTCACATGTTTACAGCATGTCCGTTAAATAAATAAATGAGGCGCGGGTTAATTTTTACACGGATGTGCCCTTAGGCTCTTGAAGACCAAAATAAATTTTGCTACTTCCATAATAGGAAAGAGTTCATCCCCTCTGTACGCTTACATAGAACCCTCAGCGGTCAATCATTCTACTGGAATTGGCAGCTTTTTCATTAGTAATTGGTTACAAACGGTGTAGTATATGACTCTTATTTGGACTTGGTGTGATTATCAAAGAGAAGATGTAACGGGTCAGAGACAAGCTCTAGACTTTGTTGCTAGCGCGGAAGGAACTGAGAGTAAAAGGTGGTAGAGAAAGTCTATGTTGCAAAAAAAATAGATATTCTGTGATAAATCCATGTGAACATGTCTATCTCACTGTTAGCATTTTTCGATCGGATTTGATCAAGGTTGACCAGCATTGCTGATGTAATGAATAGCGCTAAGCTAGTGCGCAACTATTTCATAAGTGAAAGTAATGCAAATCGAGTTTAATAGTGAAATTAGCTGCAATATATCCATTGCGGAGCTCAATACTTTCCCCTTATTGAAAGGTTTTTAAGGAGAAATCATATGCGTCAATGCTGGTCATTTTTTCTTATTTTATGTACAGCTCCTGCCTGTATTGTATTTATGCTGAAAGAATGAAACTCTAAGTAGCGTATGGATGGGTATGTCGACGGTTACTGCTATGCTTTCTACACTGAATGACTTGACTTCCTATTTGGATAATGGGACGTGTGCAGATGCTATCTATCTCGATGTCTTTTAATCGTTCGACCGTGTGCCTCACGAGAAACTGTTGAATAAGCTTGTGACAGTGGGCATACATCCTCGCATCGTTTCTTGGATCAGAGCTTTTCTTTCTGATCGCTGGTTCGTGGTTCGTACTAATTCAAGCTTTTCCAGGCCCCGGTCCGTATTAAGTAGAGTTCCTCAGGGTGGCGTTCTCTCGCCAGTACTTCTTAGCATTTACGTGCAAGAATTGCTCGATTTAATCGCATCCTGTGGAGTTAAGATATAAAAATCTGTAAGCAATTATTTCTGAGGATTGCGACTCTCTGCGCATGCCCTCGACCTTACTTTTTCTTGGTCACAGGACTGGTGCTTGCCATTGTCTAAAGAGAAAACTAAAGTTATATGCATTCAGAACCGCTCCGCTCACGGTCCTTGTGATCCCTCCTACTGTATTGATGGTGCAGCAATTCGAAAGGTTGATAACATCGTTGATTTCGGGTTCCTAATGACACATGATCTCAGCTTTGAAAGGATATCTTGTATAGCTCTGCAGGTTGTCTCCAAAATTTTTAGAACTCTGACAACTAAGAACCCTAGCAATTTCCTATTGGCTTACAAGTTATATGTGAGACCACTAATGGAAACGGTACTGTTATTTTGAATCCCTACAAACGTAAAGTGATCGATAAAATTGAAAAGGTTCAAAACAGTTTCACAAGAATACCTATGGTCAGAGTCATTGGGTTTCTCTACGACACCATCCCCTCTGCTCGGATAGGAACGCCAACTTTAGTGTTCGCTCTCTCTGCTGGCGCAGACACAAATATGAATTGCTTGTTTTCCATAAGATTCTACGCGGGCGTTCTCCTTTGGATCTGTCTACTTTTTGTAATGTTAGAGCATCCACTACTAGAGGTTGAGCTAAATTGCTTCTACCCAGAGCGAAACTC
>UZAF01019687.1:0-11501 GCA_900617895.1 Haemonchus placei | reverse complement strand
AGTATACTCTTGTAGAGGAAATCAAGTAGATCATTTCTAGAAAAAGCCCGAACTCAATAGTCAAACACTTTCGGGAGAAAAAAAGCCGCGAAAAAATCCGCAATAATTATGCATCAACCTAATACTTCTGCAAACCCCTTCTTCACATCCTTCCTGTCAAACAACACCAGGGTAATTTCTTTGGGAAGAAATTCTTCCTAAAGAGAACGAAGACTACGCTTATATAATTGGCACAAAATTGTGTCAAACTTAGTGGCTGTGGTAATGAATTCCCGAGTACGGATTGATGATAATGAGTGGTAATAATGTGTCTCAGAAAGAGCTCTCATAATTTTTGTGCCATTAGCAGTTTGAATCAAAAAAAAATATATTGCCAAAATGATCCAGAGACCAGAAGTTGGATCCAAAGCAACCTTTCAATAGAAAAACTCCCACTAAAAACTCCGAATGAAGTCTTCTCGGAGAATGTTCCCCTTCATGGTCCTTTTTTGCCAACTGGGCCCTCCTTGCCTGGCTACCGTTCCGAATCACTCGTTTTCCGGGGAGTATCGCTCCTTCTGAAACATTTAGTTTTGAGTATGACTCATTCGATTTAGATCTTATAGTAGTCTCGATTATGGTAGGAACTTTCCACTCTGTCGTCAGCTATTATTGTTTATTGACCTGCGCTTGATGTTTATATTGCGATGAGGGTTCATTAGTTGATAAGATACATTGAGAGGTTAATGGTTTACGGATCCGTTTACTGCCCACCGTTCTTCATTCTTCACCTACTTACCACCTGATTTTTGTGTTTCTGTAGTTTCCGATTTTCCGTGGAACGTCTTTAAGAAAGGAATTGCCATCGAACCTAGCCTGCATAGAGGAGAAGATCCATTTCTTTCGTAACTCACCAATCTGAACTTCGAACTCAAATAAGAGCCATTACCTATACAATCAAGTCTTCATCTAAACAATTTGGGAGGTTGCATGGCCTATCCCGGAATCTTAGTCGATATTTCGTATTTTACTTCTTTTCCAAATCCCAAAAAGCAAAATTTTCAATCCATCGACATCGATACCTTCGTGCTGCTCTTTTCGAAAGACTTTTATCATGAGCTACCACCCATATTTCAGATGAGGATGGCGTAATTTCTTGAGAGCTCGATGGAGCGTAAACTGTAAGGAAGGGAGGCAACGCTTATAATGAAACCGTTATCAATAGGAGATCATACGCAAAAAAACTGTACATGATTTGCTTATACTCTTCGACTAGTTTTCGTTTCTCTTCCAGAAAATGTACAATTACAAAATTCCAGCCTCTTCTCTCAAAAAGTCTTGTAGGAAATAGCTGGGATGATCTACCACATCCTTGAATACACGAGTTCAAATTCACAAACTCCAACCGGTGCAAGCCTTTATAGACACAAATAGATCGCCATACAAGGCGGACAAAAAAAAACAATTGAAGAACAACAAACAGTAAGAAAGCGACCTAATGATACTACTAACTTACGATGATTACACTCCATTCACTGTAGAATGGTCCGGTTATCTGGTGTTCTTTCACTAAACTTCAAAAAACAATTCATGGCGCGATCATTCTTGCAGGAGAATATCCCTCGGTCTCAATAAGTATGTGAATTAGTTTAGCAACAAGAGCACTATCTGCTTTCACATTATAAATCTCTCCTCATTTAGATTTTAGGCAAACATTAACGGCACTTCCTATCCCTTCGTCACTTATGGAGGTTTTACCTGTCCTAATACATTGCCGTGACATACGTTGTCTCTCCTTGCCGCTAATGATCGATAGATGAAAATTCACTTTTACCAGTTTAATGAGTGATCAAAAAAAAAACAAATCAATGGCAATGATAAACAAAAACAAAATCATTCATCGGCAACATGCATGAACTTTGAGTGCAAAATGTTCCTCGTTGCCACCAACACCGGCCGATTTAACCAACGAATAATCTCCAAATCGATAATTATCGACGTGAGCCTGAATCAGGGGGAATTGAATGGCAACTATGTGAAAGGCACTCATGTTTTGGACCGAAAATGATACGGTCATATTAGATTTTCATTGAAATGTATTAGCCCGAAGTACCTGATATGCTCCTATTTGGGTAAAAGAAGGTGGGCAGTTTCCTAAGGCCAAGATACAGTATCCCTTGTCGTTCACAAGCCAACCTTAAGACACAAGTAAACAAATTGTACCAGTTTCCAGCGAAGAATAAACTTACCGGGTAAACCAGGTAGACCGTCCTTACCCGTTTCACCTTTTTGCCCTGGCAAACCGGGAATTCCCTGAAGGAGATCAATTTCACGAGATCCAAACAGGAAATAAAACCAAGTATTCAACGTGTTCAAGTGATCGGCGTACCTCTGGCCCTCGTGGTCCTGGTAGGCCTATCTGACCAGGTGGACCGATAGGTCCCATCATTCCCTGTGGGCCGGGTGCGCCAGCCAGACCTCTTTCTCCAATAACTCCAGGATTACCGGGCACCCCAGGTAGACCGGGATCCCCTTTCTTGCCCGGGAAACCCGGAGATCCTGAAAACCGTCGATCGCAATTATTGAATAAAGTATTTTTGAGTAGAAACTACGAGACTGAAAAAAATAACGAAATACACATTTGCAGCCGATTTGCCCCACCTGGCCGACCGTTGAGACCGTCTTCACCCTTTATTCCCGGCCATCCCGGTGGGCCTGGTTGGCCATTGGTACCTGGTAGACCTTCAGCACCTTTCTCTCCTTTCTTACCTGGTAGACCAGGGGAGCCCGGCTCACCAATCTGAAAAATAGTACAGCACGATTGTTTTATTGGAGGAAATAACTGGGAGGTATCGAAAGTACCTTTTTAGGCATGATTCTACTATTAGCTCTTTTGTTCCTCTATTTCTTACGTGCTACAGTATTCTGCTACATGCCTTCGCGCGCGGCGTGACTCTCGCCGCGACGCGACAATTTCGATCCTACTGCATCATACCCAGGTGTTCCTGGTCAGCTTACTTTTTCAGTCACTGTGCGAACTTAAGCTCTCACAAGGTGCAAATCTCAGAGGGTTAGTAGTTCCATCCAAGACTCTAGGCATTCTATAGTGAAATACTAAGGAATGACGTAGTTTTGTCTCTAATTTTTCCGAACTTATTCGAGAACTGTACATATCGGGAATGGACAGCAGGACGGGATCCTTCGTTCCTTTCGAAAATGGGGATAAGGTAGTAAGTCAACCGAGCCTACCAACACAGATCTTCAAAGATGTGAAATCGGGAGGACCTAAACTTACTTCAGAACTAAATATAAGTCAACTTGCCTTTCACAACACTCAGAAACTTGTTCAAAAATTACACGGAATCTCATTGACATTACTGCATGGAGAAAGAAAATTTTAAGAAAAAGGTACCAGTTTTTACTCAACAGAAAGATTTGGGATACGTAGTTCGGCTGCTATCTCAGGCTAGGGGAAGAGGGCAAGTACTGCATAAAAAAAATGCTAACTAATGAGGATGGCTCATTGGCAAAAGGCGCTGCTACAACGTGAACAAACTCCAGGTCGAAAATCGCAGACGCGAAACAGTCTTTTACGTCTAAGGAGTCATGCGTGATGAGTAATTAATTCTAACCTTAAAAATCAAAAAATTGAGCCAAATGTTAGCTCTTCTAACAAAGATGTGTTTAATTTACGAGCTCGCAATGCTCAGCGATTGTAATCAAATGCCATATGCATGGCGCTCCTCCAAGGAATGGTCGTCACAGTTTTACAATCTCTTATGGTCAATAACACAAATATAAATAAGAGGTAATTAAATAAACATAAAACAAACAGCATAGTAAACTTGAACAACAACCTTCCCTGGGATTCCGGTGTCACCTTTCAGACCTGGTATACCGCCGGCGCCGATTTCTCCTTTTTGTCCTGGGTAGCCCTAAATTTTTACAAAATTAAAACCTAAGATTTCGCACTAAGTTTTTGGGAAAAACATTGCAAAATATGTTTTGGAGCATAAGTAGCCGAATGTAGCCGAACGCATTGCAACTTAGGAAGAATAAGTAGGAAAAAGTAAAGTTGAAGAGGAGCCAAAACTGTGCTAGTTCGTTAGGGTTAGCCTACAAAAAGGCAACAGCACAAATAATGGTTTCAATTCATGAAAAAGCTTCAATTAACTTTCATCCTCAAAAAACTTTGAAGAAAATTAATAAGTACAAGGCATTGTTGATGAACTGACAGTGCTTCCTTTATCGCCTTTCATTCCGGTTGGACCCATTGGTCCCGTATCACCTTTCATGCCTGGGAGACCTTGCATCCCTGCTTTGCCCGGAATCCCTGAAAATAAACTTCCATTTTGCACACAGATATGCTGCTTGAGGTGTAGGAAGCGTGCGATCGCAGCGCAGTAAGTAGTCTAACGACAACTTACAACTGGAAAAAAATAAAAAGAAATCACTAAAAATCAGACAATATACGCACCGTCAAGGCCTCGTTCTCCTTTTTCGCCCTTTGTTCCAGGAAAGCCTGGTGATCCGTTGACTCCTGGTGGACCCGGTCGACCGAGATCGCTTACTCGAGCGTTCAGATTTTTCACGTGCTAGAATCACTAGTTGATCCACTGATTTTATAGATCTAATAAATGTTCACCAACTTCGAGAAGCATCTCCAATTCAGTGGCGTGTTTGTTGAGTTCATTCTGAATGGCGATTACTGCGGCCGTGTCCAAAGCGGCTCGTAGCGGCCGAAGCAGGGCCAGAAATAGCCACACTTCTGGCCACATGATCAAATTGGCACTACCTGACCGATTGAGCGACGATCTTGGCTGGTGAAGAAAACGTCTAAACAAAGGAGAAGGAAATGATTGCTTTTGAAAATCGCTCTTCAGGAGGAAAGAGTCTTTCACATCACTGGGGAATCAGTCAATACTGGAATTGTAAAAAGAAAAAGAAATCCGCTCATAGACCGGAAAGAAACGTTGGCTGATCGAGCAAATGCTCTGACAGCCACTGATTTATGAGATATCAATACTCTTTAAAAAATGGCACTCTCGAAGTGAAACCCATTTTATGGAGGTTCATTTCTTTGATTAATACAGGTTGCACATCATACTGAATATTATTGAGATGACCTTTTTCGATAAATGTGATGGACGGGTAAACGACGCCCGTATCAAAGGCACGGTGCCCGAATCGGTACAAGTTCAGGGCTTCCTTCCCCTGATCAAGCCGATGAAAAGAAAATTCACATCAAAGAATGAAGCTTTCAGTCACCAATACGAATTCGAAGAATTCTAATGCGCGGCGCATACCAAAGGAGGTTTATGTGACGACTCTTGGGTAACTTCAGCTGATTAGCGACGAGCTTATAGTGCTAGCATGGCTTCTAGAGCTTCGGGAAGTCTCAAACGCTCTCCCATAAAAACAATGACTATTCCAAGTAGAGTATTGTTTAAGTGGCAAACACTTTAAAAGGGTTCTGTAAAAAAAAGTCGATAGGCTGAAAAGAGCAAAAAAATGAGCAGCGTTTCGAAGGCTGGTTTCAGCTCACACGAAATCCACGATAAGTTCAGAGAGTACCTCAATAAGTTATAATCCCAAGCACAGGAATTCATGGAACGGAAGCCTAGAAATGCACGGAGCATTGGTATCAGAACGAATCTTTCCTGCTATATTCGGGATGGTCCAGTTACGGTAGCATATAATAAGGTCTCTGGTGTTTTCAATACTGTCCGAAGGATGCGCCCCGCATACGACTTCAAATCGGAATAAGAGGAGTGTTTTGAATGCGTGCTGGCCCATACAATGACTCGCAGTGGCCAGCCGATGTAAAAATCAGTGCTTTTATTCTCCCATACGAGTCTGGTACCAAATCACCTACCCCGGAGGGACACGAGCCTTTGTTGGCTCAGGAGCATACGATCTGGGGTTCGAACCCGTGACCATGCGTCTGTGATAGTGCGTCACTTGCGACTACACTACTTCCGCCCAGCACATAATTGGTGGTAAAATCGAAAAAAAATTACTCAAAAATAGAGTGACTATTAAAGGCACGAAAAATATTCGAGGAGCTCTATATAATCCCCACTCTACCGAGATACTTTTATTTATCTACTCGGTCACTACTGCTTATTTAGATGAAATCCTAGAAATAAAAGGAGGAGGTGCCGAGAGTGCCGAGATATCCTCAGTCGACACAGTTGATCTTGAACTGATCTCATCACCACAGTCCACTGATTTTTAATAAGAACGTACTGAATAGTATAGATCTGTGAATGAGCCAATAAATTCGTAACGTAAGAGTAACAATAAACTAAACGGAAGTAAGCCGTAAGGAGTCCCATGCAAAGGGTGTGTGATGAGGAAGAAGAGTTACAGCAATTGCGACACTGGCTCTTGGGAAAGCCTTTGGATTCCAGAAAAACACATTAATCGCACGCTGAAACCGAGATATATGGTGTAATTCTCCGGCAATCGACAGCCCCTCTTGTGTGTCATCTGTCCAGGCGAAAACATATGCTTCAATCAAAATACCCTATTCATCGCTGCATTGATTGAGTTATCACAATTGGTATGAGAGCGAGGCACAGCGTAATCAAACCTAGCCAAGCCCTTTTTTGAAACCATAAGTTCGCAATTTCAAGGAACTGTCTATGAATAAAAGGTATGATGTGCGGCTGGATTACCGTACGCAAAAGTTGCCGTACCGTAATTCAGCAGCACATCATACCGTTTAGGAGAGTTACGGTAGCTTCTCTCTTTTTGGATGAACAGAGCACTGTATGTCAATGGAAATGGTGCAGCTCCGAATGACAGGCAAAAAGGTAAGATGACACGATACGGTGACTAAACCATTGTGAGTTTTGCACTGGATGAGCAGGGAGTAGGTTTCAATGGGTGATACGGTGCAAAATGTCTACGTTTTAACTAAATGGATTACAGAAACTCGATGCAATTGAGCAAACATATACAACTGAGCAATAGGAACATTGAGCAAGTTGTATTTGCTTTTGTATAGGATGAACGGGAAGAATGAATCAGTGACACGGTATACTAAACGGTTACGGTAGCTAACAATTTGTGCAGGACAGACAGTGCGAATTTAAGATACTGTAGGTCGATCAAATGTGATGTCTACTGTATTATATTACCAGACAAGGACGAATAGCTTGTACGGGTTGTTGAATATATGATAGAGGTTTTTCTATCAGGTTAGCGGACAGGCATGAGTGACACGGTATGTACTGCATTACGGTAGCTTTTGCATTAGAAGAAAGATTAATTGCAGCCGATGTGGCAATTTTGCTGGACTACAACATAAACAAACTCGATTGAATGGGCGGGTTTAAAGGAAGAAATAGCCGGTTGATTAAATGACTGTTGTACTCGATAGAAAACAATGCAAAGTATAATAGTACGGTAGTTTCATTTCAGCTTGATTACAGTAATCTTTGTGCTGAGTGACCAGACAACGTGATTCGTTAACAAGATATAAAAAGTGGATTAAGGTGTCTATCGTACTGAATGAATCTAATTATAAATGTTACACTAATTCAACTATAAAATAGTTGAACTGAGCTTGGGCTTGAGCTTCGAACAAGAAAACAGGCAAAAACAAAAATTACGGTAGGTCAACTAGAATACGATAACGCAAAATAGCAGAACAGCGTTTGAGGAGATCGCGTAAACATCCTAAAACCTACTCAGTACACCAGTAAGCTGCGGTAGCCGTACAGTAGTCGTTTGCTGCCCAGTAACACGGTAGAAAACAACTATGAAATCTACGTTGAACCCACTTCAACTTCAAAGAAGGTCATAATAAATCTTTAGGGAAATGTAAAATCTGTTTGTCGTGTGTTTGTTCTATAGTGGAGTTTGCTTCGAGGCCAGCCCTCAAAATCCAGATAGGTGCCATTCGAGAACCCTTGTTAGGAAAAAAGATAAAGTTACAGACTGGTCCAGGTCAAGGTTGAAAATTGGTGTCGAAGGATTTTAACAAAAAGTCCGTCGAAAAGAGCCAATGACTGTGAAAACTCGTACTTTCACATAAATATGATAAAGGATAACAACGGCAATGAAAGTATCGTATGATAGCGGTAAGTAGCGGTCGAAACTACATGAGAAAAAACGAACAGAAGAAAATACTGAGTACAGTACAGTTGAGGTGGGTGTGATGAGGCATAGGCGGTAGATGCAGTCATAAATATTTCTAGATACACAGCTGCCGAGTGTATTACGAATAGGTATTGACTCAGTCCATAAAAAAAAATTATCAATCATTCTGAAAAAAGATCAAATGAAAAAAGTGAAATTTCTTCAAAAGATTCCTAACTAGGTGTAGCAATAACGACATAGAAGATGTGTAAAATAAATGAAAAGATGAGGGTGGAGCGGTTGTTACATTACGCGTATGCCGCCGTCGAAGCTCCTTAGCCCTGCCACCTGTCTTTACCTATATAGGATATCACTTCAGCGACATGTTCCAAAAATCATTCGGGTGGACATTACACCTAGTCATTGTTGCGTCCCTCCATCCGCTCTGATGAGTTCTTAGTAATGCTATTTAGCCTAATGTTTCCCTACCCTTGGTCTTGCCCCTTTCCTTATTAGACCCATCAGATATTGCAAAAAAAAAAAAGGAATCATCTAGTCAAAAATGATACTTTTGAAAAGTTTATTTCACGTATTGTGCAGCTTCCGTGCAAACGCGTAAAACACCCTGCTTGTGAGAACTGCAGAAACTTAATCGTTGACAATAGAAGCGAATTCATTGATTAAAAAACGAAAATTTAGAAGAAATCTAAACACGTAAAAACATCGTAAATTTACACCAAATGATCCGAAACGCTTACGAAAATCATCGTAGCTTGGCACCTATTGACCAGCCGGGTACCACAGTAATCTCCAATTTACATGTAGACAGCACATCCTGCTTGCTGCAGCCATGTCGGCAAGATTTTGCACAAAAACTCTGCCTTAAACTCTATTTTGGAAGGAATTTCCAAAAATTTGCATATGAAATCCTGCGCAGGTGCGCCCAAGACATACTCTTCAAAGAAATTCAATAAAAAGTTTTACTAAAATCGCTGTCCGATCGATAACAACAGTGTTCGGAGTGGAATAAACAAAAGACAAAATAAAATACACATCACGGTGAATTATGTGATGAATAAGTCAACTAGACAGAAAATACAATGGAATAAATGTAAATGGTTGAGACCATGCGAGGTAAAATACAAAAAGTGTTCCAGCAAAAAAAGCCTGAATTATGTAGAGTAGGGAGTGGAATCAACCACTCAGATCGTGGGACGGAAAGGGTAGGACCAATAAGGATCATTAAGGTCCAGCTTGGTGTGAAATACTGTTATGTCCACCAAAGCTTCAAATCCATCAAAAGAGAAAACAATTAGTTGCCAATTCATAAAAAAACGAAATGCTGTAATATTAGACGTCTTCTCGGCAATGAGTGATAGATAAAAATTAGTATTAAAAATCACAAATAATTACATAACAACTGCGCACTGACTGCACCCAACAGCTTATGATGTAGAGAAGCTACCATCCTCCTTAAAAAACAATTTTAATGGCTGGTTTGCTAAAATGTGCTAATTTAACTTGCAGGAACAATTTAGGAATCAGTCGAGTTTCACAACGCCAGCTGCGGTAGCATTAAAAGTAATACTCACTGCTCTATTTCAACTTCCACGCAAGCCACGCCCCTTTTACATTTATCTTTACCAACTTGGACAATAAAGCTGCCTCCAGACAACTCCTCCTACCCAACTTTTAAATTAGGCTGCTTTTAATAAGCACATGTCTTCAATTCGCCGGCATTACTAACGGCGGCATCAACTTTCACACACCACTAATTACACTAACCAAAAAACGCCCCTTTCTTTCACTTTCTCATCTTTTAAGCGTTAGGCGCTATGAATTATTCCGGTTGCCAGTCACAGCAGGAGCAATATACAAGGCGCGGTATCATATTGATCCGAATTTCATATTCGTCGTAGCACATGCTAAAAAGGACTACTCCAGATGGCTGCGTAAGGAACTCTATCACCGAATCGTCAACTTCAAATGCAGAATTTCAAAAGTATCGAAAGATTCTCATTGTGGAGTATTCAAACTGGTATGACACAACCTAGAAATTTTGCCCTAGTCAGGTATCCGAAGTTTTTTTTTTTTAAATCTACTATTGTTTCTAAGAAATTCGACATATGGGCCTGATTACCGCGCTTCTCCCTCCACAGCTCATTCGCTCGCAGGATTGCTCAGCCTTGAGAGTACGTCAGTCTAAATGCTTACCCAATGCAGAGCGAACACAAACGCTTTGATTTGGTTATGGAATTCGCCAAGTTTCTCATCCTTCACATTTGTATACATCTCGGAGAGTTCTTTCATGATTTCGTCCTGGAATGGGCAATTCTTGATTAAACATTATCGACAATTACCTTCGGAAACAACAAATTCGATTACCCTATTGCACACTAGAGGCCAACTATCGGGAACAGGAAGCGGAACAGTATAACGTCCGGTAGGCGGTGAATTTGCGTCGTTCCTTTATTGAAACACATTCAAATCAAAATCTAAGAAGTACACGAAAACCCAACCAGAAACATTAACTAACCATTTTCTTGAGTCAACTTTATCTGCCTTGCGCGGTCTCCCACGCTGACGTTTCTCGGTAAGAACATGCCTGGAAGACTCAATCGATAAAAGATCATTAAGAAATAGAATTATGCCGCAAAGAGCCTTTATTTTGAGCCAGTTCAAATCAGTTGTCGATTGATAAACAGAACTCACCCGCCATCACTTGCGCCTTTAGCTAGGGCACTCTTAGGGCTTTTGGGGGCGTCACATGAATCAGATTTCTCCGACGCTGAGTCACTTTTCTTGAGTGTTCCATTATTTAGTGCTCCTTGATCCGAAGATTCTTCAGCGCTAAAAGGTGTCTTTGCTAGAACACTTATAAAAATCGCATGAAAACATAACGCCATAAAAAGCGAGTACAACTAACTAAAGAGTTGAATAAAAATAAAAAACGAAACCGCTCCAAGAATTGATCACCTTGTTTCCGCTGGTCGTTTCTTGGGAGGCCTGCCTCTTTTACCAGTTGAAACCTTTTTCACTTCCGGGGCACTGAAACCAATGCGTGAAAATTATATAGGAGCCTTAACTGACTTTTTCACATCAAAAATGAATGGTGAAAGACAAAAAATACATATCAGGGACACATACACAGAGTTAATGAATCGATACACTGATTATATAACAACTAAACTAATAAATAAAAAATATATAAGAATCTAATCTAAAACTAAATATCTCATTGACGAGGCAACATGCAAAGCGTTCATGATAAGCTAGTTTTCGGTTTCGGACGCCACACCGATATAGAGTACGAAAACATGCCTACAGAAACTTCTAAGTTTGTTACCCACTAAGTGGAAGAATTTTGGGAAACTCTAATAATATGGAATTATTCGAGTTGACGAACCATGGTTGAACATACTGCACACTAGCAT
>UZAF01019686.1:3965-19705 GCA_900617895.1 Haemonchus placei | reverse complement strand
CATCAGTAGCCATGCATATTGCAAGGAAACCTTCTTATGCAACTAACTAATAACAGGTTATGTGAATTTGATATATTATTTCTACCTTAAAAATTCCTGAATTTTGGCGTCAATAATTTTGGGACACCCTGTATATAATCGTTGGTGTATCAAAAAAATTCCAAAAACGAAACAGTTTTAACAAAACTAGCCTGCACTGTGATGATTAGTGAATAGTGATTAAAGCACAATTAGTGATCGACAAGGAAGGGGTAACCATATGCTCAGCTGAAAAATCTCACTCTCTTGACCCATTATTCCCTTACCCTTACCCACCCATGACCCATTAGAGGCTACTATTATTAGGTCTCTGTTACTATTATTATTATTATATCGTATACTATACTGCAACTATATACTGATATGCGTTGCTTTCAGTGTTCATAAAAACCTAATTCCTCCTTCCTATCCTAAAAATTTCCTACCTGTGTATATATTCAATCGGTGTCCCTATTTGCAATGTGTACATCACCTATGCTATTACTTGGTTTGGCAGTGGACAGATTGTTATCTTTGACAGGGATATAGTAAGTTTCCGCTTATTTTGCCAAAACGGCCAGCGGACTAATCTAGTGTTTTTTTCTGTTCAGTCAAAGATAAAGAAATTTTTCATCCCGCGGGACACCTCTGCGTTTAGCAAACAGGCCTTAACGTATTGCCTAGAATCAGTCTTGAACGCACAGAATTTCAAGTTAACAAATTCAGTTGGCAAGGAAAGAAAAACGCGAAAAAGTTAGAAAACTTGAAATGAGTGTTTCTCTCAAAGGAGAACATAATTTGATTATGAGGAGCAAAATCGAGTAAAAATAAATAAATAAAAAATAAATTAAATAAAGCAAGCAAAAACAAACTGAAGATGAAGGGATTCGTGATTCAGCCAGCTTTTGATAACGTCTTACTCGATGTTCTATATCATGGTGCAACTTTTACCAGGATGCTTACTGGGTATGACGATGGATATACTGGTACTTGTTTATCGAATGCAAGACGAGTAGGTCGTTTAAGTTTCAGCAGATGCCCTCTTCATGAGTGAATTCTTGCACACCAATCTTATCAATGACAATTAGTGTCAATTTCTTGCCAAGAATTGTTTAAAACTACAGAAAAGTGATATGCCTTGTGGTGGTACCCATGCAAGGTAAAATATTGGAGGACTACATCAAGGTGGCTCTGCTTGTTTGTATTGTGATTACTACCAGCCATGTATGCTTCATTTTCTTTCTGAAGAAAATCAGGATGAGTAAGTTCCCACTATAGAATTTACTTACAATTAGATGGCTAGACTACTAATATTGCACCTCTGATATCCAGCACCTTTTCAGCAACAATTTATATGTTACTTGCTAATCCAAGAAAAGGAATCAGCTCTCTTCAGGTAGCGAGAAAGTGAAGAGCATTCACCGCTCTGTTGTTATAATAAGCCTCTCATTTGTTTTCGGCTACTTTGCAACTGTGATTATTCATTTTTTCAACACAACCCTACATCTCAACATTGAAGAGGTTTTCTTGAATCAATCTGCTGGAATCTTTGTTTTCTTTGCTACTTCCGCAAACTTCTTCATATATTACGGAATCAGGTTAGCACTCAAAAGATCCCCATTTTTTCGAACTTTCAGAGATCATCAGCTATGACATATTATACTTGTATAGTCTTCGCAGTCAGTACAATTTTCTCGGAGTAGTTTACAGCGTAACAGGAGCAGGGTGTACGGCGAGGACGTACCAGTACACAGTAGGTTAAATTCCAACACTCTAACCTACCGAGCCTCTTTCTGGAGTACCGCGTTTGTCTGAGAAGACAAAAGTGCTGATTGGTGTTCATTGGCTGGCTACCGCAAATTGTTGTATAGGCCCCAACCGTATTCAAAATGATACTAAATAAATCTGAAAGCAGAGGGGAATGATTAACGTCGGAAACGTTATCCTTAAATCAACGGTAGGGCGAAACACAGAGGATCATTGAGTAAAGGGGCAAATTTCGGAGGAAAAGGCGTGCAAAGCTAGTGGTAATTTCGCACCAACTAATTTCCCCATCTGGTGGCATAACTCCTAGCTCGTAACTAAAAAGCACATATTTCAGCAAGCATTATCGCAGAATTTTCGACAAATTTCTTGGAATTGGTCGTATCAAGGCGTTCCTGCCCTTCAATGCGGAGAACGTTTCTGTTCAACATTCGACGTCTAGAGCGTTCCGTATATTGAGAACTGTGACCAACGACTACACATAGTCTGCTTTGTTTATGCAAGGGCATTTTCCCGAGGCATTGCTCTTCCCCTAGGCCAATCAATAAGCATGTTAATCATGATCTGATTTATTGTGTGGTTGACAATGAGCTTTTCCATTTTACATTCGAACACTAGTTAAAATTGCACTGAGGAAAGAATGACCAAATGAGCTAGAAAATGAAGAATGGCCAAAGAAGTGAAGATCGTCATCCAACTTTTGTCAGGTTTTTGTCACTAACAAAGAACAACAGAATGAGTGCTATAGATTTCTCAAGTAAACTGTTTTTTCTTATCAATCTATCTTGTTTGCTAGTATGCTTAACTCTCTGTCTAGAATTTCTGACTTTCTGAGTCACGCTTTTGAAGACAAGATGTGGATTCGACTGCTTCTTCATATTTTGTATCCAGAAGTAATTTTCTCTTTTAAAGATTTTGTAAATGCGTTATTACACTTGAATATGGTGAGAAATGTGACAGTTGCAGATCAGAGTCCGCTTGGCACCCTGAGAAGCATACTGTGAGATCCACTGAACTTTCTAGGCGGCCTTCATGTCAGCCTCACATATCAAATCATCGGAAGCTGATCTTTGTTTGTAGAACGTGGTGCAAATCACATCAACACGCTGCCAGTGCCTACCCCCCTTAATGCCTGCCAGTCACTCCTATGACTCCTATGAACAATACAAAAGCCTTTTGTCGCACACAGTTTTACACAAATTGGAAAAAAAGCTGGTCAAGTGAAGTAAACAAAATTTTAGGTGGCGGGTGCTACAACTCGTTTCTGTTAGGTGGTACTTCAGTATTACTGCATCCTTCGGAAAAGTATCGTCACCGAGAACAGTACTCGCCCGTACAGTGTTCGAGTTAGCGAAGGCAACTGATCAATCTAGCTGATTCTAGCATCATTGCTTTCTAAAATATTTGAAAGAAAGACTTGTCTGATTGCCTTAAATGCTGAACTGAAAAAAACCCACATATCTTCAAAGTCTCCACCCCCAATCTACCAAATCTTTCATCTCTATCTATGAGCTCACTATATTGGTACATGGACTCTCAGGAAAAACATGGCTACATACTTTTTCTAACCTCTTAAAAAGGAAGAAATAAGGTGGGTATACTGCACCAGTTGGTTAGTATGGTTCAGGGATGAGACCACTGCACCGAAACAATCCCGGACCAATCATATCTATCGCCATTATCTATTAGCACCGGTAGGTTGATGCAGAGGCCGATTTGGGAGTATATTGGTTCTTCCAAACTTTTAGTTTAGTGTGCCACGCGGGTGAATCGTATGTAGAATACAAAACGGCCTTACCTGACGCTTCACCTCAAACTTGGGTAATTAAACCAGACTACAAAAAGGATTAACTTGAACACAAATAAATACGAAACTTGGATTATAACTTGATCACAAATAACAAGATCAACGAGGCAAAAAGGAAGAGATCGTGCCGGATGTGACTGACTGATTGACGACGTGGATTGGCGGGCTTATGTAGCCGGGAGCAAAGATATCGATTATGCGTGGGTTCCGAAGATCCTCAGGTCCACGCACTTCCCACAAGAGGACATCTTTGTCACGTGATCATTCTGAACTAGCAGTTTAAAAAATGCAACATAGATTTACCACGGAAAAGACGATCCTCTAAACCTGACCAGAGTTATGGTCGTGTTCACGACAGGGACGAAATTTGGTGGCTTGAACTAAGTCTTACCCTGCAAATCTTTCCATGAACTGGTACGGGACTAGGTGCAATTCTACAATTCTGAATAGTAAGCGAATGCTGGAGCATTAACTGAAACAGCATCAATCAGAATCAGACAGCAATACAGACGTCACATTGCACCGGATGCAACTGCAGCAATTTTTCAAAGTAACATTCAACAATGTGAGGAAAATATTGATGATCATCTAATATGGTATTAGAAATATACATTTCCGTAGAGTATAAATTTCCGTGGAAGTAATCTCGTAAAGCTTCAACGAGGCCTTCTTGATGCAGCTGACAGTCGTTTCACTAGAGTGATTGCAGCGGTTAGGATTCCATTCATCACATGCTTACCTTTATCAATTCTTGTTTCTTTGCTTTTCCTATTTCCTCTTTTTTCCTTCACGATCCTCAACAAAACAAGATTCTTTCATTCTATTCAAGCACTTGAATTATGTTCTGCTGGGAATAGGCCATTTGACTATACGCATTTTTGAAAATCCTTTATCCAGCGTAGGAAACTAGCCATAAAAGCGATAAATTACAACTGCAGCAGTAAGAGAAACCTAAGCGTGTGAAACCAGTAACACTTCTACGATTGAATTTAGATTAACATCAAGAAGGAATCTGTGTATGAACCAGTTCTTGTCGTAACCACGTTAATAGAAGCAGTACTATATGCATACTGTCATCATCTCAGGACGAGGTATGCTTTATGTAGGTACACCACTATTATAAAATAATACGCGGCGTGGCAAAGAACTGTACCAAATGTAGCATTCGCCTTCTCCCCATAACAAGTTAAACGTTTCGATGAAAAATTGAGGTTTTTCTCTTGTAAGTTACCTTAAAAGCACAGTTCACGACAGAAAGGATTCCTGAAGATTTTCTTGAAATGAAGCTGTACCCCCAAGGTCCTCAGGTTAGTGCATATAATGCTGTCAGATTGGAGAATGGCCTAGGGAGGGCATTGTATGGGCTCGAGGGCCGTATCGGCTGTATGCCTAACCCAAACCTGGAGTTTTGAATGCGTTGTAGAGGCTGCAACCTATACAAGGTGTACCCATACTGAAAATTCAAACTAGTCGTGCCCTGTGGAAACAGTGAAAGAAGCTTTGGATATGTTGGTTCTGATGTGGTCCCAGCTCTTTAATGCTAATGACAACAACTGAAATCTCGTCCAGATTCCTCTTTCACGTCCCGTCTGTCAGAGCATTTTCGTGCGATGTTTATTTTCACCACGAGGCCTTACTTTTCATGAGGTTCTCTCGCTTTTTTCGCCAACAATGTACTATTTTCCACCAACACTTCCGTTTCTTAATTTGAAGGGACATCTTGGAATTATCATTGAATGTGCCTTTAATGGCCTTATGAAGTGCCTGAAAAGATGCATAATCCACCAAACCTCCAAGGCTGATCTCATTCTATGCACCCAATATGTGCATTTGCAGCTGAGAGGGGAAGGAGTTAGATGACTGATCATCAATACAAAACTTATGTTGGACTCGAACTGAAGGAGATCGTGATAATATGCAAACGTAGCAAAAGAAACTTGGACATGTGCCTTCTTCACAAACTGAAATAGTGTTCCAGACTAGCTGGTATTCCGAGTGTTTTTGTGCTTTCCTCAATCAGGGCTGCTTAGCAACTGCAAGCTCATCTTCGGCTCTAATTACCCACATCATGGCTAAAACGAACTTCGACTTAAGTTTTCGTTGTTTCACTCCGGTACACTTCGTGGACGTTGTCTGAAGATAGGTATTATTGAGATATTAGTCAATGTTATCAAAAACAACATTACTGGTTTGCTTTGAACAGATTTCCCAAGCTTGTGAAGTGTTGTTCCGTCTTGGCTCAAATATGGCCTGGAGTCGCCATTCAGGTCTTCACGAAACCGTGAAAGAACAAAATCCAGCCCTTGGATTCTTTCTGTTCTATCCACATCATGCAACAATGATAGTCTACGTCGACTACGTGAGAATCATCAGTATTACTTCCTGTCTAATTCAATCACAACTTTTCATCTGCTCCCACTCAAACCATCAAAGGATGATTTCAGTTAGAGGGATAACTCACTCATATGATATTCACCGCCGGAAAGTCGGTTCCAGAAAGGTAATATCAACTTCATCAAGATAACCTTTACGCATAATTTCCTTTCTGATCGAAAGTCATGGAAGGGCAAAANTGAACAGATTTCCCAAGCTTGTGAAGTGTTGTTCCGTCTTGGCTCAAATATGGCCTGGAGTCGCCATTCACGTCTTCACGAAACCGTGAAAGAACAAATTCCAGCCCTTGGATTCTTTCTGTTCTATCCACATCATGCAACAATGATAGTCTACGTCGACTACGTGAGAATCATCAGTATTACTTCCTGTCTAATTCAATCACAACTTTTCATCTGCTTCCACTCAAACCATCAAAGGATGATTTCAGTTAGAGGGAAAACTCACTCATATGATATTCACCGCCGGAAAGTCGGTTCCAGAAAGGTAATATCAACTTCATCAAGATAACCTTTACGCATAATTTCCTTTCTGATCGAAACTCATGGATGGGCAAAAGAAGCAAAGAACATTTAATTTCCTTTCTGATGAAAGTCATAGAAGGGCATGGTTGCGGCTCTTTTCTTAGAGACCTCTAACTGTGGATTCAGATGGAATCCGATCCTTAAACTTTCTTCCTTAAGATATCTTATTTGCTATTCTGGTGTTCTAGATTGAGAGGTCAGTCATATCCTTCTAACAATGGAAAAGAATCTCGCTTGAAGACTACTTGGTTTCACTGCATGGCTAGTGGATCTAAATGGTTGTTTGCACTGACTGAGTTAACAGGAAGGAGTGTGCGTTAGCATGCATCCGTTTTGTTTTGTGAATCCCTTTAATTTGATGTTTTCATCCGTTCATTACCCTCGTGAAGCCAGTTTTTCAATGATTCAATGATATAACCGCCGTTTTAATTAAGCACAGCTCTGACTCTATGAAATTAATGAATCAACTATTGAATAACATCATTAGGAGGAAACATGGCTAGCTAGTACCGTTACGATTTAGGTGTTTGCAAATCAATAACAAAGTAACTTTATTTTGAAATACCGTACTGTCCTGCCTATTGCTTTCCTATTGACTTCTATGACTCGTCAACTAGAATTGCTCCACATTTTCAATCTTAGTTGTTTTGCTACCTCATCCTGTAATTGAGATGTGTTACTACGTTTTTGAATAAGTGCTTTCAGTCGCAATGATATACCCGGAAAAACCAATTATTTTTCATGTTTTGTTTACTTTGCTCCCAATAGTCTCCATAATTGGAAATGGATTCGTTGTCTACGTCACAGCTCGATCCAAGTAAGTAATCGGTGGTTGATGATTGTAGCGACGATGTGAAAATCTCCTAATCAACAAAATGCTGTGTTCCGAATGGTGTGAAAAGACCGTCGTGACCATTTTCATAAAGACTCTAAACAAAGTTCCTTCCAACCTTCCACTCTGTCATTGAGGTGGAGGAATAGCTCGCAAAAAGGATAAAGAAGATTCCTACTTTCGCCTGTCATTCAGTAGTTAAAGTACTACAATGTCATCATTCACCATTCGGTAGCGCTGTGGTTGAAATGGAAAGTACAGATTGATTCACAAGCCTTTCCATCTAGCAAGTTCTGGAGTTGCTGTGAAGCAGTATTCGTTTCGATTCAGGACTGCTGAGCAGACATTTGGCATCACAAATTAGTTCTATAAAATGTTCTGAAAGAAGTCTTCGCTAGATGTTTCAGCAAGGACAAATGGCCCTAGACGGGCAGTTGTGACCCTGACACCATTCCGTATCTAAAGTTGGACCTAACATTACTTTCCTAATCATGGGCAATCCTCGAAAATACCTTATCCATGATCTTCATGAAAGTCTTCTCCGCTTTAGAGCTTTTCATGCAGTAATGACAAAGTCACAGTGTTTTTGATAACTTTACTGACTTCAAGTTGAATTGCAGATATTTAGTGATGCAGCTTCAGTGCAGGAGACTCTCCATATCCAATGAAACCGGGTGAACTGTAGAGAGTATAGTAGCCTCCAGACCACCTGAAGGAACCTGAGGAAACGTTCAAGTTCCTTTGCATAACTTTATGACTCCATTTAAGAACTCTACGAAGACCATGCAACCTGCTCATTGCTGCGTTGTCTCTCAGCGATGCGATGCTGATGTGCTCAAGCCTTATATCTACAGCCTACCATAGCATGTAAGTTTTCATGATTTGAAAAAAAGCCAAATAAGGTCACATCAATAATCTCAGAGAAAGAGAACAGGGTTGAGTTGATTAGATTGACTTTTGGTGGGATTTCTGGACATTTTTCGATCGGTAAGTTTTCGAGAAATACATACGGAAGAGTATGGATTAGGCTCTAAAGAGTCCGAGCACCGACCATAGAATGGAAAACGAGCAAGCAGGTATTCACAGCTCAAGAATACATCGGAAAAAAGTACGCCGAAGGGCAATACGAGATCAATTGCTGTCCAGAATATATGGACTCAAAGTTGAGCGGCGTCCTTTGTGGAATGTCGATTGCTTCTTTACCGTCCAACAACCCTTGCAGAGCTGATATTGCAGAGACTGATCAGAATCCTTCATGGCTGTCGCATTGCTGAGCCCCTGTTTTCCAGCACTGAAAATTTTCTCGCTCCGGAATGATGCCAACACGGACGAGCAAAATCGATTGTGATTCAAGTGCCTTTTNTTCTGCCTGCCTCCTCTTAGCCCATCGTTGTAATCTTCATTCTCTTCTGGTGTCGATGAGTGAACAAAAATCCACGAAAATGTAAAGTAGGACGATGAGTAATCTCCTAAAAAGGTCCCCACCAGAATAGCTTTCAAGTTCAGGTTGAACAATCTTCAACTCTATAGACAGGCTAAACTCTTCCAACCGTTAACTTCAGGCGAAAGAGCGTTAGAGTCATCAAGTGCAGTAATAGCGTACTTTTTTGGCGCCCCGGATTTCTAAAGCTCAAACAGGCTAATTATAGGCCCAGTTCACGATAATTTGGGTAATCCGGATTATGACGAAAATGGAAGATAAGGTGAAAAGTGGTGCGATGAAGGCGGAGAAAGTGCACGAATCGGCGTTCCCAAAGTGATAAAAGGCTTCGAAAAAATCGTTAAAAAGGGGGCTGGACGAGAAGAAGACTAGAAAAATGTAGAAGAATGGGACGTTCAGAGATTTACAATGTGTGTCATTGCATACGTGTTGGTCCTGGTGCGAATAGCTGACTGCAGCAAGCAAAAATGTCCTTTAAAATTCATCGACTCATAAGCATAAGTTAACAAAAACTTTAGTAAAACAGCAGAAATAGCCCGCCTTTTTCAGCCTCTCTGTATAGAAAATTAAATAAAGGATTGCAGCAGCAAAAAAAAAAAAANCTCATTACTTGACGATCAGCTGATTGTGGGTGGGTCCTAGAACGAATATTGTAATTTGTATCGCCTCGACACTCGTCTGATACACCGTCGGTCGAGGGGCGGGGAATCCGGGATATTCGGTAGCGGGGCTCCCACTATGCCCTAGCTATTGAGTTTTTGTATCCTACAGCATTCTTCCTGTAACCCTTGGGGCCACTGGGTATTCCTAGAGGAAGAACTCAGAAACCATTTTTGAACTGTACTGTGCTTTTTAATGTGGAAGTGGCGAATTGAAATCCGGATATCACAGTAATATTTCGATGGATAGGAAACTATCAAGAATGAAAAAAACAGTATATCGTATATTACTAGTACTGTTTACTAATATGCATTGCTTATAGTGTTCAGAGCAATTTGATTCCTCTGTCTACTTGTGTCTATATTCAATTGGTAACCCTATTTGCAATATGTTCGTCACCTATGCTGTTACTCGGCTTAGCAATAGACAGGCTGTTATCTTTGACGGCAATTTAGTAAGTTCATGCTTGTTTTCTTCTGAAAACCCTCCACTACTTTGGTTTTGTCTTTTTTTTTATTTTTTTCCTTGTTTTTTCACTGTTTTAAGCGGAAAGGCGAAAAGGAAGCCCACAAAGACAGATCTTATCAGAAAGCATCAGATCTTTCGTATAAGGAAGCAAAAAATGCGAAAAAAGCCGAAAATTTATAAAAAGAAAGAGTGGCTCTTTCAGTCAGAGAGATATGCTCATATGAAACTAAATTTATTGAAAATAAATAAATAAAAACAAAGATATAAAAATAATTACTGTGATCAACGTTTAAAGTTGAAAATTTTCTCAATTTCCTTCGGGGGAATAGAGCTAGTCGAAGCATTTGTAATTCAGCCACACCTTGATCACATCTTACCCGAAGTTCTATCTTATGGTGCAACTCCTACCAGGATGCTTACTTGGTATAACGTTGGACATAACGGTGCTTGTTTATCGAATGCAAGACGAGTAGGTGGTTTAAGTGCTCAGTCTTTGCAGACCCAGGCTTGCCAAGTGCATTCTTAATGAATTTTTCGTCAATCATTCCTCCGCTCCAAATTACAGAAAAGTGGTGTGCCTCGTGATGGTACCACTGCAAGGCAAAATTTTGGAAGTCTACATCAAGATAGCTTTGATTGTTTGTATTATGATAACTACGAGCAATGTATGCTTCTTATTCTTCCTGAAGAAAATCCGCATGTGTAAGTTTCACATTTCAACAACTTTGTTAGTTCCTAGGTGGTCAAATGAAATGAATCATCTTCTTTCAGGCAGTGAAAAAGTGAGGAGCATTCACCGCTCCGTGATCATCATAAGCCTTTCTTTTGTATTCGGCTATTTTGCAAGCGTAATCATTCATTTTGTCAACGTGATCTTACATCTTAACATTAATCAGGTTTTCTTGAATCAATCTGCTGGAATCTTTGTTTCCTTTGCTACTTCCGCCAACTTCTTTATTTATTACGGAATCAGGTTAGCAAGCAGGCGAAAGATCTATTTGGGCAAACCCGTATTTTTCCAAGCTTTCAGAGACTGCAAATGATAACATACTTGTATATACTCTGCGGCTAACAGTAGTTTCCCGAGTATATTCTGTGTGGAAGGGGCAGAGGGGGTGTAGTGGCAAATGTCATTACATCAGACATGTTCCTTGGTTCAAACTCCGGTACATGCGTGCCAGAATGGTTTGGGTGAAGAAAAGTTCTGAAGTATACATCGGCTGGCCACAGCAATATATTGCATAGGCCACTTAAGCATTCAATAGGCCACTACAATCCTAAATAGAGGTCGGATGCGTGAGGATTGGACAATGGCATAAACTTTACTTTACTATTTTTAAGTAGTAAAACCAAACACAATGAAACATTCAGAAAAGGAAACAATTTCTAAGGAAACAAGTGCAGTACTCGCGGTAATTATGCACCAACTCAGAAAATTACTCATTTGTGGCTCATAACTCACCGCTCATAACTCAAAAACACCCATTTTAGCCGTGAATATCGTGGAATTTTCGACAAACTTCTCGGAATCGGTCGTCTTAAGATGTTCCTGTTCTATGATGAAGAGCGCACTTTCACTCAGCAATCGACACTGAGAGAATCTCGTGTATTGAATAGAATTGTGACTGACGGCTACGCTTAGTATGCTTTTGTCATGCGAAGACGTTTTTACGAAGTACTACTTATTTTCCTGGACCGTTTGCTAAGCGCTGTTAATAACGGTCTAATTCATTGGGTGATTGAATATAAGCTTTTCTGTGCTGTAATCGAATATCTTTCCGATTGGACTGATGATGGAATGCTTAATTGAGCTAGCATCAAGCCTTTCGAACTATTCTCTTGAACTACTCGTTTCCTTCTCACAGTGTGTACACGCAAGAGATTATAATGGTTAAAAATTTTAGCATAACTTCGGTCTCGGCTCTCGATTATTAACCAGGAGCACAAGTGCTAGAACTGTAGAATTTTCAAATTACATGTTGCCTCTCACTAATTTAGCAAATTCTCTAGTATGTCTAGTTCTCAGTTCAGTTTTTTGAATCTTTCTCAGTAATGTCGTTGAGAAAAAAGTTGGGGATTTGATTGGGCCTGCACATTTTGTACTCGGAAGAAATTTTGACGTCCAAAATTTCGATAAAGGCGCTATCGCACTTGAATATTTCGAAAATGCGAAGTTTCAGCTCAGTGTTCGCCAGCACCCATGTATAACATACTGGGAGCCACCTAGCCTTTCCAGGTGGCTTTCGTGTCGGCCTCATATATTGAATCATCAGAAGCAGAACAACGTTCGTTCGTAAAACATGGTGCGAATCACGCCAATACGCTTGCCAGTGCCCACTCCGCAGTTGCTGCTACTTGGGTCTGTTGAGCCCGTTAATCCGGCATTGCTGATCCGGATCTGCTTGTGCTCAAGTTTTGCATCTAATCCAGTTCTTCACTTCAAAGCAACCTGTTAAGCTTAGTTGGTATTGCCAGTAGACTTTTGTCTTTGCAGTCACTCCTATGAACTCTACATATGTTTGAACGCCTTTAGTCGCATATAGTTTTTTACAAATTAGAAAAAAGGCCTATAAAGTGAAGTAAACGAAATTTTAGGTGGCGAGTGCTATAAATCGCTTCACTTAGGTTGTTTGTTTTATAAATCGCTTCACTTAGGTATTTATTGTGTGCATTTGAACTCACACTAACTCGACTCACATATTATGGGATCCAACCATGACATATGTAGTGCCCGAGCATATGCAAAAGTTCGCCAACGGACATGGTCCCAATGAGTATATTGCACGGGCTTCTCAGCGATTTTAAAACAAAAATCGAACTTGAAATAAAAAAAAACACAAAAGCTCTGTCATGTATATATGCCAGAAGACTGCTAAAAAAAGGACGGTAACTGTAAAAAGCATCTTCAAGCGCAGGTGTGCTTACTGACCTTGAACGCACCGTTACGTACACGATGAATGCATTTTCGATGAGGCTGATAGTCGGTACTGCTATATAAAAAAGCTGGTAAAATCCAGGTAGAGTATCTTGGAACATCCTGAAAGAAAGCGCATGCGCTTTTAGAATTATTACAGGTCGAGTTTTCAGGAACAACCACTGAGGCAACAGTCATACACGATTGCCGATTGATTAGCATAATATTAGATATGATATACAGAATTGTGGTGAAGTGAAGCAGTTCCAAATTCAGATTTTGGGCTATAATGGAAAGAGAAATAATGTGTATGATGGAAAGAGAAATAATGTGGCACAGAATGAGCTGTTTTCTTTTTTCTGCGGGGAGTACTGTGGGAAGAAGTGCTCATGACTCATTCATCATACATAAAGTATCGTGATTGTCGGGAACCCAAAACTGTCATTACAGTCATGTTTTCGAACTTTTTGTTCCTTTCTACTCGAGAAAACCGCTTTGGGTGACTTTTCTCAGGGAACGATTGAGGAGGGCGCTGTTTCAGATTGGTGTTCTACTTTTCGTTACCGAAACGGCTTGTTGAATTAATGAAGTCAGTCACAGAAAGATTTTTACTCGAGAAATGAAGGTGATCTCCAGCCAAAATGGAACCTTAAGTGATCACTTGCCTCTCTTCATAGGCAAGGCAATGCATGTCATGCGGTCAGACGTCTACATAAGTATGTACAATTGCCCAGGGGCAGTTCATAGCTAGATTGCTATTTATAGCGACATAATCTCTTAGCGATACTGTAAAGAGAATCATAAAACGTTAAAGAATGATTACAGGGAAATTTAATTGGTATCTTGTTCACTACTGTCATTTGGCTGTAGTACCCAATTGCGGTAGCTTCTTTTGTCATGAATCCCTCAGTCTATGTTCGCTTAGTTCGATTTATACTCCTGCCGTAGTATAAATCGGGCTACGGAAACATAGACTGAGGGCTTTCCTCGAAGTACAATTCTTTCAATGTTCTAACATCGCTATCCCAGTTCCCTCTACTGGAAAAAGTTTTTGTTCTATTCCCTGGGAGAAGGAACTGGGATTGGGACGGTGTGAAGTATAGAGAGCTCGATACTCGAAAAGCTGTTGAAAAGTCAGTTTCCCTATTTTAATTGAATCGTCTCACTCGGTCACTAGCATCGTGTCAAAGGGAAAGCAGATCCATTGTTGGAAATATCTGCTTTAGAGACATGCTAAGTCCTCCCTCAAAGAATAATTTTTAGTGCTGAAAGCAACAGTTTTATTATGAATACCCATCAATCTGTAACTAGGAATTATGAATTTTCATGAGAATAGGGAAAATTGAGGAGTCTATTGAGCTCTTGGAATCTACTAACTACTAAATTGAGTGAAATGTTTTGATCGGCTTTTTAATTGTCACTTTAAAAAGTCATATTTCCATTGGAAGAGGATCTCAATTAGTAATATAGTTTCCATCGCTGTCCTCAACATCCGTCTAGCGATCCAGCAGTTTTTTGATTCCTGAAGCCCAGAACGGTGGCGGCCGTGAGTCAAAAATCTGGCGATCTCATTTTTGAGTTCCGAGCAATCATCCAAAATTCCTATCGCGAAGCTGATGTTTCATATAAGTGGAATGGGGCAGCACTGTCCATCCAAGTTTGGCAATTTATTGACAAAGCAATTTCGCAGCATGCGGTTGAGCGCTGTCGTGAAAAAAGTAAACATTTAAATGCTGTGGAATCTTCCTTCGAACAACGTCGGCCAAGCTTTGTAGCTGAGAAGCGTAAATCTCGTTCAACGTTTTTGTTCAACTTTAATTCAAAGCTTGTGCCTTCACACGTGTAGACTTCATATGCGGTACTAATGCGGTGTCCCGGTAGGGATATCTCGCTGTGGGGATGTTGACCGATACGTCGACAGGCTATATCAATCTATGCGTAATTGACCGCTCCATCGCAATTTTGTTTCCTTCAGTCGTACAATGTTCTAGCTCTGAAAAAGTTCAATAGATGTGGTGGAATTACAACTGTGGACGTAACGACCGATAGTAGGAACCGATTTTGACCAGTGTATTTTGTACTACTCGATTTGTGGCTGCTGCTCAGTACACACTTTTCGAAAAGAAAAGGGAGGGACTGATGATAGGTCTTAGTGAGGCACTTCAAACCTAACATGAGGAGGAGGAGAGCCCAGGCGATCCGACTGCCTTCCACGATTCCCACGTACCTATCTGTGCAGAGCTTTATTGTTCAGCTATGTCTAAAAAATTTTGCCAATTGCTCTATCGCTGCAGAAAATTTATGCCTTCAAAGATAAAGATTTGTGTAGAACCTCTGCGCTTACATGCTTCTGATTAGTTTTACGTAAAATTCCACATAAACAGAACAATGCCACTGTTTGGTATGCTATCAAGTGCGTGCTTCGACGGGCGGATGAAGGACAGAAGAGCAAGGGAATTTCCATTTCGTCCTCGGTAGAGTAAGGTATTCTACAATGGTAAGGAGGTAAGCCAGAAAGTAATTGATTGTCGCCGCTCACAAAGAATACCGTACTCAGCGCTAGTCTTCGCATTCTCTTCTCTGTAGCAGACTATAGGATAACAGGGTCCAACTAACTGTGCAACGCATCGGGTTCTTCTGAATGATAGTAACACATGCCTATAGTATACACTTCATCATTCACATATCATCGTTTTTCACATATCGCTCACATTAGAATGAGGACCAGGAGAATGAGTGAGAATGTTAACCAAGAAACACTCCATGGCTGAGGGGTTACACCATCTCAAGCAAATTTCNTACAATTACCCAGAAGCAGTTCATAGCTAGGTTGCTATTTATAACGACATAATCTCTTAGCGATACTGTAAAAAGCGTTGGAGGATCATAAAACGTTAAAGAATGATTACAGGGAAATTTAA
>UZAF01019684.1:0-19059 GCA_900617895.1 Haemonchus placei | reverse complement strand
CAATTCACCTTTTCTGACACATGCGTTTGATTCTAGATTAGTAAACTGTCACACGTTTCTTCAGATTGTTGACGCTCGGAATCCGCTTTTGTTCTGGAGCAAAGATCTAGATGCCTACGTGAAGGAAGTTGATCCTGCAAAGAAAGTGCTTCTCTTACTTAACAAGGCGGATCTTTTGGAGGAAGAACAAATAGCTGGATGGGCAAAGTACTTTGCGGAAAATCAAATTAATGCTGCATTTTGGTAGGCTTTGTGATTCTTTGCTTTTTTGTTTTTCCTCAGTTACTTATGTGATTTGTTCAGGACTGCTTTGGAAGTATCCGATCCCGAGGAGGAATGCAACTCGGAGCCATCTACGGCTTCTTCGAGCGGACTTTTGTTTTTGCGCACACGTGATCAGCTCGTGCAATACTTGAAAGAGATGGGGCATGTTATTGACGCTCCGGGTTCTAAACCTGTAGTTACTGGAATGGTCGGCTATCCAAACGTTGGCAAGAGTTCAACAATAAACAGAATTGCTGGTAGCAAGAAGGTTTCGGTGTCGGCTACTCCCGGAAAGACACGCCACTTCCAAACTGTTCATATTGACGAACAGGTGAGCTATCAGTTGAACTGTGAAGCTTTTATAAAGACATAGAATAGTCACAAATGTTCATTCTGACTTTCTGGTTTTTCAACCACTCAGTTCATAGAGGACTGCAGCCTGATATTTTGGCACTATAATCAAGGAATGATCGGTTATTTTCACAGCTACATCTCATATGAATATTCTCTCGAGTTTGTCGGAGAAGTGGAGTAGTCTGTTGTAATAAAGTGTACCAGCGCGAAGGGTGGAGCTGTTTCATCTTGTCATCTGATTCTTAACCGGTTCGACCATTTTGGAATGAAGGAAATGATAGGGGAACAGTTATTGTATATCTGCAGTATCGGCGTCAAAAATCTGGCTTAGCAACACCAATTTAAACAAAAATCTACCGTTGGTTTTACTGTGCCTGGCCCATGAATCCCTGTTCCCTCAGGGCGAACTGTTATACAGAATGTACATCGTTGTCGCTCTCAGTGAAATAAGGAGGAGGTATCCAATAATCATTGATGATGAAATTGTGTTGCAGCTCATTTTGTGCGATTGTCCCGGTCTTGTAATGCCGTCATTCGCGTTCGGACGAAATGAAATGTTTCTTAACGGTAAGTTGTAGTTGTCATTATTGTATTTTATCTGATGTTTTCTATTTAACACGTAATGGGCAACGGAATTTGTGGTTCAACGACTTTATTTTCAGGTATCCTCCCGGTGGATCAAATGCGTGATCATTTTGGACCTATTGCTTTGTTGTTGTCGCGCATACCTGTATCATTCTTTGAGCAAACGTATTCAGTCATGTTACCTGAGAATTCGGAGCCATCTGCATTGAACCTCCTAACTTCAATAGCATTCATGCGAGGGTTCATGTCTGCATCAGGAATCCCCGATTGTTCTCGGGCAGCCCGCTTTGTAATTAAGGATCTTGTTTGTGGTCGCTTGCGTTGGGTGGCTCCGCCACCCGGAATAGATCAGAATGAATTCAACAGTCATCTATTCGTGGGGGAGAAGTCAAGATCGGGGCGAGTTCAGCTCGAACAACTAGAAAAGCGGGGTCTTTTAGAAGGTGACGGTATAGTTGACAAGAAAGTTGACTCCCAGTTTTTTAATGACACTACGGGCGCTATGCATACACGAAGTGCTAAGGGAAATCCCGTTGGTTCTCCAGGTGTTGGGCCTGCGGAGAAAGGCGATAAACGTCATTACAATAAAAATAAGAAAGAAAAACTGCGGAGAATATATGTGTCCACATATTAATTTGTACAGATAAAAGATTTATTTGTAAACGACTGTATTCGTGGTTCATGTGATGTATTAAGCATTCCTATCTTTCCCACAGATAGTCGACTATCGTGTTTTTATTGGAATTCAACAATCTTCAGAGGATCAGCATGGGGAAAATAATGAAGCCGGGCAAGGTTGTCCTTGTCCTACGTGGTAAATATGCCGGTAGGAAAGCACTCGTCGTGAAAGCACAGGATGAAGGAGGAGCTGATAGGTCGTATCCTCATGCCATCATTGCTGGAATCGACAAGTACCCACTGAAGGTAATACCCTTGAATAGTTCTGATGATTTTTAATTAGGTGTCGTGTTTCAGGTCACGAAAAGCATGGGGAAAAAGAAGCAGGAGAAGCGTAACAAATTGAAGCCTTTTGTGAAAGTCGTGTCATATAGCCATCTCCTTCCTACAAGATACTCAGTTGATGTTGCATTCGATAAGGCTAACATCAATAAGGTAGTTTTAGATTTCCAATGTTTGATTACAATTTTTTAATAGCTTAATTTAGGAATCACTGAGGATTCCAAAGAAGAAGAGATGTGCTCTGGCAGAAATTAAGTCAAAGTTTGAGGAGCGATACAAAACTGGAAAGAACAAATGGTTTTTCACCAAATTGCGCTTCTAAATGTTATTTCGTCGTTGTTATAAAGTTGTTTGTTTATGAATTAACACCGTTGCTAGTCATCGGTATTGTTCGTCAGTATTTACACAGGTTGTGACAAAAATGGTTAGAGTTTCGGAAGGTGTTGAATAGATTGGCATAAGCCTGTTGACGCAGGTGCTGGTCAAATCCCGTTAATCCCGAGTCATGCTCTAGTATGGTGTGCCCACACCTTGGGAATTTTTATAAGAAATTTGCGAAGAATTCGCGTTACCTACGGGGAACTGTCCCGTCAATGAGTGAGTGGTGTTGTCTCCTGTGTCTTCATTGAAACGTCCACGGTAATGGTTTCCAAAACTGAGAGAGGGATGAACATAAAATTACCATGGAGAAACTTATTTCATTATTTCTGAGGAAAAAGACATGGTTCCAATCTTTGATTATGGCGTATTTCCCTGGCTAAAGAGTGACGATTTTTGCGGGGTGTCGGAAGGAATGTGCTGCTGTTAAGACCAGTAAATGCTGAAGTGGAAAAGGGACTGTCCCTCTAGCTGTTTCAAATTCGCTTAAACGTGAGGTTAGAGTGGCATAACTAGAGAGGGCGCAGGCAAAGTTATCTTTGCCCGTTGAGTCTCTGGAGTTCACTGTGTTTTGGCTTTTTTTTTATCCTTTAGCCCAGCTACTTCGGCCATCAAGCTGTTGTCGGATTTTGCTTGTGGTTTTCTTAAAATTTGGTTTCTTTTAGTGCGTTTTGCTACAGTAGTTATTAAAAGCGCAAAGACAAACTCGTAAAAATATCTTTCCTTATGGAGTTACATATACTCTACACGTATTTGTTTGTCTCTCCTCATCTTTCGACTATTTTGTTTGGGTTACTAGTTATCCTTACCTTCAAACTCCCTGTTCCGGTGGTACTTCTAAACATAGTTTAAGTTTCAGCCCCTTTCTGTATCGATTTGAGACAAAGTAAAAGGAAAGTCGGTAGAAGCGTTTAGGAAACATCTCCAACGGTTCGCATTGTTCCCTCTGCCGTTGTTGGTTATCTTCAATCCTTTCCAACGAATTCTAACTTCTCACATCTTTTGCAATTGCTTATTGTTTTTTGTCTGTATCCTTGTTATTGTTTCTGCTAAGTTTTCTTTTTGTCTGTATTTGACTTTTTACCCGTATTTGTTTCTGACTGTATGTTCACAATTTCCTTCTATCTGCCTCCTTGTCCNTGTCAGTCCATTTTCTCTCTGTTTCCGCTTTCGATGCGTGTCCCGCCTATTCCTTCTTTCAATTTCCTTTTATTTGGATTCATGTACAACAAGCTGACTCAAAACCATAACGGATGACGCCTACTAAACCAACGAAACCCTCGACCCTCCTGCTGAATGACACTAGGAAGTAATGGGTGTTTTTCAGTAGAACTTTCGCCCTTCCACGGAGCAGCTTTCACTACCCAGATCACCAGGAGTACAACAATTCCATTTCTAGTGGTAGTGTTATAGGATGAGCTTATTTGGTAGTATCAGAGCCACGAGGAAATTGATTCCTGAAGGTTTCTTCAAGAGTTTGTGCTGCGATGACGTAAGTTTACCAGCTTGGCTAGTTCATGCGACGCAGGATTGCAATGCCCATCAACCATCCCCCTCAGATGACGCCGATGTTTTTTTTACAAATAAGGGAAACAATGGCAATGATGGAATGACTTTCTTATGAGTCGCAGCAAAACTATCTGACAGAAAACAAAACAAATTTGCTATTTCAGCTTTTGTCATTTGTTATCACTCCCTTTCGCCCACTTCTTTTGTTCCGTTCCTGTCCCGTGGCACTTACGGGATAGGTTTACTGTCAAGTACGAGTAGTAGATGTAGTGGAGGTGTTCTTTTTCTAGTATCGTCACCCATATTTGCGCCCCAATCCTTGTATCACCAAAAACGCTTCACTGCTGAGACGAAGAGCACAAGAAATTGCTCTATCCTTCTAACATCCTTTACGTGCCCTTGTAGACGTGGCGCTGCTAGCACACGTATGGGGATCAAATCCCTGAATGATACCCGCTCAGGCCAGGATATTGTAAAGAACAAATGCACATCCAAATGGCACACCAAGTGCTTCTTCTGACCCCTGAGAGTGATAGTTTCATTCGAGATCAATCGAAATTACGGATTCAACTTGCGGATCATCCTACGTCATTTTCGAACAACCTCCTAACCTGGACTAGAGTACGCAATTTCCGTAAAAACCACCCAGATAGGCTTAGAATGGCGAAAACTATGCCTACTTCGAGAATTATTTTCTCAAGTTCATGTGACCTCTGTACTATCCACTTCTATCTTAGCGTTTAGGTAATCTTTTTTGGGCAAAGCTCTGAGCAGTTAACGAATAGGCCCCTTACCCGCTAGCCTCTATCCTTCTTGTAACGGCCTTCAGGCTGCTGTGGAGTACTTTATCTACTTCTTTCCCTAATATTCAAGTTCGCCGATCGCTCACCATAACAATTGGTTTTTTCATAAGTTCTATACATTTCTTGCAAAGCTCTAGTTCATATTGACTAGAAATGTTAATTTTTGATTTTAGCGCCGCCCACTTCTGCGCATACGTTATCTCCCGTGTGTATAAACTTCTCTTCCTTTGCCATCAGCCTTTCTATTCATTCCATAACGTTTCTAAGCAGAGCTGTGGGCTTTGTGGCAAGTTTTAAGCACATTCCGCCAATCGGAAGCGAAACTCCTCTTGATTCAGGCCAATCGGCCTGGCGGTAGTGATTCTGTTTTGGTTCTAAGTCGTCCAAGAATCGAGTTACGAATTTTCGTCATAACTGCTTATTTGGCCTCAGCCATGGTGCGCAGTCGCATGAAAAAAGGTTTGAACTCCCAGCGAAGGATACGGTAACCACTGCCGCTTACGGTGGTAATTCGGGCAGAAGTACCACCACCCCGGTCAGACCACTTCAACTGTGCACCGTGGTTAAAATAAACTCAGATCGAGGCAAAATCCAGTTACCTGCATTCGTAAAATTTATAGTTCACGATAAAAATGGTCTGTGAGTTCCCTGTAGTATGGATTCGAGGCTCCCCCTTATACCATACCTGTCGTTACAGGGTCGAAAAAGGTTTCGAATAAGGTACAGTAAGGGGTCAGAGTTTGTATCGTGTGAATGCCACATCCATGGTGGGCGAGTTTCAACGGCTTTGTAGAGGCTGCACTTTCTCAGGGGACGGCCATGCAGGAGGTTCAAACAACTTGTCATAACCATGGCAACAATAAAAGGAGTTTTGGACAATTTCGGGTTGATGTAGACAGCTCTTTGCGAATGGGAGCAAGTTGAATCTCGCCCTTACATGCCATTCTCGTCACGGTGATCTCGTACAAACTCCACTTCCACTAGTTTTATAAAAACTCGAAGTAGACGGATTTCCACACTTTCTTCGCCACCGATGTACTTCTCTACATCAACACACCCGCTTTTCAACCTAAAAAGGGTAACTCAAAATTACCGTGAACTGTGCCTTTAAGGCCTTTGCGAATCACTTGAAGCACTGTACTCTTTGAAACCTGGAGTCCTTTCGAAGCTCACCCTCGGTTTTCATAGTGACTTCGAGAATACGGTTTGAACTGCCTGTACGTCCTCTTCCGAACGAGTTCGTCTGCCGCTATTCGTCGGTTCCTGGACCGATTCCCGTTGCTGAAAAAGCGTCCATCTGTGTTTTTGTTAACTTGAGATCATATCACAACCTTCACTGTGCAGTAGTGCTCCTTTTGCCAGAGCTTCAGTGAGGAAGGGGTGGCGGTGCAAAAGTCAGCCTTCGTCAAGAAAGCTCTCCACAGAAGAGTCCTGGCCTATTCTCGACGTGCCGAGGGATTCAGTCAGTAACCGCCTTGCTCAACGGTATAACAGAAACGCTCATGGCCGGCTCATTGTTCGTTGATTCCCTGGCGTAAGCTGCGGCGTCCCTGATTTTCATTGAAGGAACTCGGTGCTCCGGATTCCTCTCACTCACGTTCATCGAGAACTACCGATCCTTCCAACATTGCCCTGATTGACGGTGGCTGCCTGCTCATTCTGCTTGCCTCCTGATGCGTAGAGTCCAGGTCTCTGAGGCGTAAGCCAGGGTAGGAAGGTGCGCAGTGCTGCAGAGATTGGCGCAGATCCGGATGCTTTTTGTCTTCTTTACTCTATCCTCGACGTTCTTTGATGCTCTGCAAGTCACACGTTTCCATCTGTTCATAATCTAGGGCTTCTCGACTCAGGTATACGTAGCTAGAACAATCGGAGATGTTCTTACGGAAGAGCATAAAGTCAAACTAGTCCGTTCCTCATGAACAGCGTCTTCGTTAGGTTCAGTCGTGAGCCGATTTTTTCCCACAAGCGTTATCAAACTTGGCCAGCATTCATTCCTCCTGCTCGATGTTCAGCGTTGTAAACGAGGTGTCGTCTGCAAAATGGAGATGATCTAAATGTGTGTTGTCCAGCTTTACTTTCACGTCTTCCCATTCCAGAGACACATTGTCCCTCTAAAGCGGCCTGAAAAGCTTTGGGGGAGATTGTATCGCCCTGTCGAACCCTCCGCTTCATGTTAACGATGACTCTCTCGTTGAGTGTTGAGATCCTGGTCATATGCTAGAAGGCTCACGAAGTTTTTTTTTTGTTGCGTTGGAACACCCTGGTGACCCATGGTTTGAATTACGGCTTTTGCCTGTACATTGTCTAAAGCTTTCTTTTAACTGATGTGAGTAACGGTATGGCACAATGGACGCCACGTTCCCTTCGCCAGTTTCATGAAGTCATGTTGCTTGGCCTCTTGACCATGCAAGAGTTCTTTGCCTCTGTTTTTGCTCAATAATGTAGAGTAGAGCCTGTAATCGCGTACCCAGTATCACAACTGAACCTTATGGGGGACGAAACATTCGAGCGTCAGGAGATGGCACGGTAAACTGCGCCGCGAAATTCGCGGCCATTTGAACGGCTTTATCGCCTATCATAGGGGCCCAACTTTGAAGAGGGCAGATTAGCAGGACCAGCTCATCCAATTAAACTTCCTTTCTTCTGTAGCCCAATGGTTTGCGCCAAAGTCGTCAAAATCCCCATGAGTTTCGCCGCCCAATTTGCCGCACGCATCCCAGGCCGCACGAATGTACCCGTCCCATACCCAGACTATATTGAGATACCTACTAGCTTCTTATTCTGTTGGGACCATTTCTCTCGGATATTCATTTAACATACCGGTTTGGCCGAGAGGGCATCCTCCTGGACAGAACCAGGAGATGCTACGTCAGCTCATCGAGGATGCTCAATCGCTGTACGTCTTACAGTAGCGGAATGATGTAATCACCTTGATAACAGCGGTTCGAAATGGTTTCGCAGAATTGATTGATACCTTGGTGGTGTCAGGGGTGAGTTTCCCGCAGCAGCTTTCTTATCACTATCATCGATTTGCGAAAGAACAGACATACAGACAGACAGGCCGATAAACAGAAAAACTGGCACTAAATAGACACTACTCAAATGTGATATGGGGATCATGATGGTACCCTTTACTGCACCAGAAGGAGTTCCTCTCAGCTCAATCGCAGAGACTTTAAAAAGTGTTGTCATTGTACCAACAAGTTGGGGACCTTGGTAGGAGGACGATCCACTTACCATTGCAGGTATGATGAGGGAAACTGTAAGAAGAGTGACCTGCTAAAAATTAAAAAAAAAATAGCAGGAGGGGAGCAGCAATAAATCATCCCTGATGTGGTCATGGCTACTCCTTTGCTATCACTATGTTAGCCTTTCGCATCAATACGGGGGACAAGCGTCGCATCCGAGGTACAATACATAAGGATACTCGTGAATTTATCGCGTGTTGATAGTTTCCCAGGTTTGAAAAAGAAACGGACTCGTTTATGCCATATTTATGAAGGCTCTTTCATTGTGTTTTCGTTATCTTGTAGATTTCTGAGCAGACTTTTTTTGGAAAAAAAAAGATAGCGAAAATGCAGAAAATTAGAAAACCACACGCACAAAGGTCTGTGACATGTGGTAATGGAAGAAACAATCTACAAACTCTTCTTTTTGTCTGTTCTCACTTTGTGAATAGAATAGAGGAGCTGTGGCAAAGGACTTCTAAAATAGTTTACGCTTTATATACAACAGCAAGCATGACCTTCGAGATTCCTCCTCCATTTCCTCAATAGCTAGGAGCCCTCTGAACGCCTACAAAAGCCTGTAGAGCCCTCTCCTAGTTGTAGAGAAAATGAAGACGATCATCCGTTTTTCTTCAAGTTCGACTGATTTCACACAGGATTCCCTTGATATCAACTAATATGTCGCTTCTGATACAGCCTCCAAAGGTGATCTTCACAATCTAGAGTTTGATGGGAAGTTAGGAAGCAGAATTCGTGTAAGTATGCATCAGTTGAATAAAAGAAATGACGGATTTTACACAAATTTATAATAATTATGCTTGTTAAGTAACGTATTCTGGAAATCTGTTAACTCCCGAACGATTTAGAAAGAATGTATGTTTTGTGTAAAATTCCTACCCGACATTAGGTATAGTACCGGTCCTTTACATTGCCATCAGCGTCACTAAACTCCGCTAGTCTCATGTTGAAATCTGTTACGATATACTGGTACTGTGCAAGATCAAATTAGCTGCTTACCATCGGATCTCATACCCTTCAGTACTTTCATTTAACTCTAACCGGTTAGAAACCTAGTAGGATTGAGAGACGGGTTTTGGTATCGGTCGGAATCAGTGACCACACCGCAATTCAGTCTTTTCCACGGGCTCAATCCAACTATCTTCAAAGGAAAAGATCAAAAATAAGTCTGATTTGCTGTCGGTCGATGTGTGCTCTTTAGTAATCCAAGGAAATTGGATCAGAATAAGAGCATCTTCCTGGCTATAGTCGAATAGGAATGAGTGAACGGGAACAACTTGAATGAGGATAAAAGACAACTTCCACTAAAAATTGCTACTGCATAGCGTTTGAAAGATACTTGTGTGTCTAAATATTTAACCAAGGCTCTTATCAACTTTCACCGATACATCTGCATCAAACTCAAGATGATTTACTGGGAAGAATCCAAAGTTAGTTGGGAAATCCTGGCCTGCGGGCCAATGTCTTACCTATAGTTTGGGTTAAGTGTTAGAGGCTCGAGGCATTCTCGCAACTTCAGCATCTGCTTTTCATGCTTTCCAACACATTTTACTTTTTTCTTCTGATACTATTAACATCGACCAACTGTACAACTGAACAAAATCGTGAATGGTGAGCCCTATCACCTTCTCCTGCTCATTTCCAGTCGGAAATCTATTGCATTTGTTTGTTTCTTTTTATTCCCAACACCTGTTTGAATATATTTTGTAATAATGGTCATATATTTTTCAAAAGTTCAAATGTTTTCCGAAATGAATCAACATTACCTTCTAGAGGGTATTATTCAACACATTTTATTATTCCTGCAATCCCCTTCCCACTCAAATTATCCAAAACTCCTGTGTTTTCCCAGCGTTAGAGGGATCAGGATCACGTTCAAATCATCGAAAATAATCAGGCGAAGTTTTAAAACCATCGGTCAAATAAGACTGGATAGAGCAGGAAAAGAAAACTACCTGAGTCATGTAAAACCAAACTGCCTGAGTAAACGCAAAACCATAACTTTCCGAAAAATTCTGACCCCAAATATCAAACTTATCAACTGTCCGCAGTGCTATACTCACATTCCGATTGTTCTCGTCAAAAACCTAGCCAACAGCACATATTTCTTTCAAATAATCATCAATGGATTATTTCAGACCCACGACTGAGCAACGACGTCGCCGATGTGAGCTGGTCCCGCAGTGGCTCGACATACGGTAGAAGAGGTGTGTGCAGAGGACGCGAGTGAGCGTGCGGCTGCGTTGCGGTCGCCGTGGTTCGGTCGTCTGCGGATCACCTTTTGGTGGACGAGAGCGCGCGCCGTTTCTGTCTCGTCTAGTCCTCCTCCCATTCTGCTACGTGTCGTTGTTGCGGGTGATGTCCGTGACCTGATGTCACTGATTAATTCGTGATAGAATCCAGCAGACTTGTGAGAATAGAGCAGAAGACGACAGAGTGGTTGTGAGTCGGATTCTGAAGCGCGTCTCACGATGGCCTGCTGTCTGTCGGAGGAGGCGCGCGAGCAGAAGCGCATCAACCAGGAGATCGAGAAACAGCTCCAGCGCGATAAGCGCAATGCACGACGAGAGCTCAAGCTTCTCTTATTAGGTTTGTTTTTCCAAATGTACTTTTTCTTTAATTCTCTTTTTTTATCGAGCTTTTTTCGCTTTTTCATGAGGTGCTTATGTGCTTCATTTGCAAACGTTCGTGCCGCTCTACTTTACATATCCGATAACTGAAATCATCTCAAAGAATCTGTCTTTCTTGTCATTCTTCATGTTCATGTTGTCGGCACTATTTTCTTTGATTTTACTTCTCGCAATTCCTAGCGGACTCACAACATTTTACCACTGTGCCGTTAATTGGTCGTATGGGGACTGTCGGACTGTTTGTATGCTTTTTTTCCGAATCGATATCATCGATTTGCGTTTTTGAACCCTAGCTAAGTTTTGGGCGACATTCCATTAGGAAGTACTTGATTGTGGTATTGATGTGTTGTTGTTCAATGTTGTTGTTGCTATATGTGTTGTGCGTGATTCGAGTGGTTACGTGGCGAGTGTGGGGGGTGGGGGTAGAGTATTGGAGTGGGTTGCCCTCGGGGCGATCGATCGACGCCGCCATGGCGCTCTCTTACAGCAGCAGCAGCAGCAGCATCGGCGGCGACGGCGGCCGTCAGGGACTCAGCGGCGCTGCGGCGGCCGACGATGGGGGCGAGAGTGCAGACGGCGCGATCGCCGCCACTGCACCAGCTTCTTGTCGGCCGTGCAACCTAATCATCGGTCGGGGGCTAGCTGCTGGCCGGGGCCACGTCCAACCGACTTTTCTGATCCCCGGCTAGCGCGTTCAAGATCAGCTTTTTCGGACTGAGAAATGAGTGACAAAGCGTTCATCGTCGTTGAAGGACCAAGCAGTCAAAAGTGATGCAAAATTCCAGGGAAGGAAAATGGATCAAAATACGGGTAAAAAGAAAGGAGAAGATGTTGATGGACGACTGGCACATTGTTAAGCAGAATGTGTCGTTGCAAATCTTGTCTTGGATGGCTACTGATTAGTTTTTGAGATGCTTTGAAGTAAAAGTTTGAAAGACAACGTAACTCGGGTTTTATTGATTGGTAGAAGAAAAGTTCCCGGCAGAATTAAAGAGTAGTAGTTTTCATTTAAAAGCATATGCATATAAATCGACTATTGATTAAAGTAAGGTCCCGTGCAGATTTGAAGCCTCGTTTTTTGAGGATGAACTGAGACTTCTTGAGGGTGTAGACAAGGACTGGAAAACATCATTGTGAGACCAAAAACAGCCAACGAATTACAAGCAGACTATTATGTTTGAGTGGCTTGTAAACACATAATGATAGCTGTGACTGGGTAGATGCAATAGGGCTCCTCGGAACCAACATAAGGTAGAGCGTATTTATTGTGAGAGACTGTCGTTTTTGGTTGTAACTAGCGAAGTAGGGAAACTCATATCGTTAAGGTTTTCTATTGCTAGAATTCTGGCAGTATCCTGGAATACTTGCTTTATACATAGCATTGTGGAGCCATGAACACTGATGGCCTACTTTCGTCTTCAAATCTAGATGGATGACAGTGTTTGATCGTACTGATAGGAAACGGGACAATGAAGCCGTAGATCCCAATGCATCTGCTTGGTCATTTTTTTGGTACAGTCTGTTTCTGATCTGCAGAATTGATTCTTTGTTCCGTTCCTTTGGTATATATTGAACAAAGTTTCCGTCGCGAACGTGACTGTTTAGATGTACTCGCGTTAAAATTTCGTGTATACTTTGCTTGTGACTAAAGGAATTCGGATAATCGGGTTAGAAGGGATTCCCGGAGCTCCCAGGCTACATGGGATTCCAACTTAGTCCCAAAATATACTGGTATTCGAGCTCTTGAAGGCGAAATCGTGCTTGGCTCAGACTGTTGCGCTCCACGAATCTTTCATAGCGCTTCTCATTTTAGGTACAACCGGCTGTTCCGCGCTCTAAACACACTTTTATGGCCATTGAGCAGTCAAACGGTTGAGATTTCCCACTTAGCCACGATTTCCGCATTTACTGTGGCAAAGGGTGGTGTGGCATACCAGTAAAGAATAAGGCAACTGTTTTTTCTATGATAATTTTTTCAGTTTTCTTTCAAAAAACCCTTGGGGAGGGTGAGTTAGTGTGATTAATCGGCGCGCTGCAGGGAGGGTACCCTCGCTTGGGCTTTGTATCGAACGATCGGATGGATATTCGTGCTGACGAGGTCGAGCCAGGCTTGGGACGAAATTCTGGTCAGATAAGGCTCCGAAACAATACCGAGTGAAGGGAGCGGTTATGGATAAGTAGTGTCTTCTTTCTCCAAAAATCGTGTTTTCGCTGCTACTGCTGTGGGTAAATCATTTGATTTCGGATTTTTAGAGGTTTTCCATTTCTTGTCCGTGGGAAATCAGCTTTTATTGAAGTCTTATGGGTTGTAGCCTAAGGGATGAAGAATTTCGGCTTCGATCAATCCGGTTTTGGGGATACGCCCCGTATTCCATTCATACGAACTCTTAATGACGTTTGATTGCGTATGTGGCCTATACAATGACTTGCGATTGAGAGCTGATGTAGAACCCAGTCAGTCACATGGAATGTCGTACTTGAAAGTATGTCGTACTCGAAATTCTTTTGCTTTGCTCTACTTATTCTTTTTCCTTTCATTCTCAGGTGGTAAAGGCTCTTTAGGAACTGTCAATTTCCCTGCTACTATTGCGTCAGCTAGCTGCTATACGGGCGCTCTCACTGAGGGACGCTGTGCGTATTGATTTTTTATTTGGCTTGTGGTCCTTCTCTCATGTTCGTCTCTGGGCGTGGCTTGGATTTGCAGTCCACAGGTACCAGGGAGAGTAGATGATTAGAGTGTCGTATAGGAAAGAAAGATGGGATGCAATCGTGTTTGATGATTCTTCCGCCGCTAGTCGCATATCGAGAGTGGTGATCTGGCTCGTTGTTCGAGAGAACGGAATTAATATGCAGCGATGTACCACCGATCGATAGCACAGAGCTGACTCTCGTAATGCTGGGCAAATTTTCGTTCATGGAATAAAAGACGAAATTCGGGAGTGTCTCAGTGGGTTTCAGAACTTATTCAGTGATCCTTCCACAACAACGACTCTAGTGGCAAGTGGCGATTACATATATATAGTCACATTCCAGTTAAAATGGGTACTCTCAACTACAGCGCTTGAACTCGTGATATTCTGATTGGGAAATTCCAGAATGGCATGGTAAATGCGGTGTTGCTCCCATACTTCCCCGGAAGGGTCCAGTGCATGCAGTGATACTGTGAAATAAAATTCATTATCCTTCTCGGGCATTTCGCACTTCAACCATTCGCATCTGATCAGTATTTGAGTATCATATGAGCGAGTTATACAAAGAGCATTCGGGCATAGTCCGCCAGTCCAGTGAGACAACCATATCTCAAAATCTTGCAACGCTGCCATTGTATTTCTAGGAAACTGCGCTTTAAGTATCATGTGCGTTTGGCAATTACGAAATCAAGGAAGTTTTTCTAAAATAGCTATCTTCTCTGTATGATTTTTGGTTTAGCTTTCTCACCCATCATGTGAGTGGTGAAATTTAGTGCACGTCATTTGCAGAATTCTCTTTTCTCACATTCCGGCTTCAATTTGGAAGTCGTAAACTGGAAGGGTCCCGTGCTCTCTTTTTTGTTGATGTCAGGCTGCATTTGTTTCGTTGATGGGCATGGTAGCCGCGCGTTCCGAACGTTGACAGGCCAGCTAGGTCGATGTGCCACCCACTAATGACTAGGGCCTCGTGCGCCACTAATGATTATCCGTGAAACGGCTTTTGGTAGCCGAAGTCGTCGAAACTATTACTGAATGTCAATCTGGAGCAATTCTCAGTTACGAAGTTTCTGGAGAAGCAAGAAGTTGTGAAAAAAAGACGCTTTTTAGGCGACCATGTTTAGGTTGGATGTCATTTGTTTGAACGGTCGCATCGTTGGTCAGAGTTTTCCTCAAGACTATGTCAGTAGTGTTCATTCGGTAGTGGCCATATTTTTGCACTAGGTTTAATCCGTTGTTTAAAAGCAGCACGACATTTCGGGTTTTTTTCGTTAGCGTCAGTATCTTATAAGAAAGTCAAGAATAAGAGAAGTTGGGCAAGGGTTTTGGGAGTGGCCATAGCTGATTTGCTATCGAAGTTTGATTAACTTTTGTGTTAGTTGTTCATATATACTTCAACTCAGTACTGGTCCTGGTCTTTTTTCCGTCCTCAATAATATCCATAGATTACAAGCGATATGTAGTGAGCAGTGGGCATTACGGGTATTGTTGTTGATTGCTCACCCAGTTCGTAGGAAGGGCATTCGTTGATGTTTCGATTCCACAGTTTTTTCTAGGATCTAAAAAACACCTGCAGTCCCTTTTGAAGAGCCACCCGCATCTATTTAGAGATATGTAATAAGCAAATATTTGCTAGTGCATAACCTCTATAGTTTTGTTGAAGTGCCTAAATGGATGTTGTGAGTGCTCTACTTGCTTTTTCAGCACAACTTTTTCATTTTGTTTGAAGATTTTGTTTCCATTCTTTCATAAGTGTTTGTGTTATGTTCTGTGTGTTGAATAGATTAGCCTTACAAGCTGTTGGATGATTCTTCTGTCTGGTCTTCTGGCCGAGCCACTGGTGGTGTCGTTGACGCTCGAGCTGGCTGGTCTGACAGGCTGCGATCTGGTTGCAAGGCGCGGCGCAGTAATCGATTCGCACACCAAGCACGATGCCAATACCCACTCCCTTCTCACTTTCTCTCCCGTAGCTTCTGAACTGTTGCTCTCCCAACGCACCTGTCATGAAAGTTGACTGAAATGGGAACAAAATGCAGTATACGATGAATAGAAATGAAGGAATCAGTGAAATAATAAGTTTAGGGTGATAACATGAATATTAAACAGAATTGATTGGGGTAATTTCCCATGGAAAAAAGAATTGAAGATTAGGGGGATTGAGTTGTTACACACTGTCAATGAAAGCTCCTAACGCATGATTTTCAGGTACCGGAGAATCAGGGAAGTCGACGTTCATTAAGCAGATGCGAATTATCCACGGGAATGGTTATTCAGATGAAGATAAACGGGCTCATATTCGACTAGTCTATCAAAATGTCTTCATGGCCATACAAGTAAGTTGAGAGCTTAACTGAACTTGAGTTGTGAACGGTGGACAATAAGTCGCGCCGGTTCTGGCTCAGCAAAAGAAAATGTATGAACGTAGTTACTGGTAATGGACTGTTCTCGTGCTAAGTTTTCAACGTCTATCTTATAATAGGTTGGTAGGAGAAGTCAGCAATCTGGTGATAAAGTACGAAAGGGGCATTGGCGGAGTTGTCTTTTTAGAACAAACCTGCAAATATTTTTCACCGTGACTTTCTGTTTGACGTTTGAAGAGGGCTTATTTGGTGATTAAGGAAACCAAAGATTTGTTCAGTTTCTGTCATGGTTTTATGATACTGCATGATATCTGCACAATCAGCGATTGCTTTGTTACAATTGAGCGTTTTTTCGCTGATACATTTCTATACCGCTCCTTATTTCAGTCAATGATTCGCGCTATGGACACGCTCGGCATCGAATTTGGCGATCCTTCAGAAGAATTACAAGAGAAAGCTGCAGTTGTGCGAGCTGTGGATTTCGAAAGTGTGACTTCGTTCGAAGAGCCTTATGTATCCTATATCAAGGAGCTTTGGGAGGATAGCGGCATCCAGGAATGCTACGATCGTCGACGTGAATACCAGCTCACCGATTCTGCCAAATAGTGAGTCTGAATAATTTTTCAAATAATTAGATGGACCTACGTGCAGACACAGTACGCTTGCTAAGGTTGATTTTCTTCCGTTGAGGTAGTTTTCTTATTTGTCGCCCTCATTTCTCCCTATTTGAATTTTCGATTTCTCCCACCCCACAGTTTTATAAAAATTCAAATGCCCTGATCGCGTGTTGCCGAACAGGATTACAGATGTTCTGCTTTCCCATGAGATCTACCTTGTGGAAACAATTTTATCGTTCCTACTAAGAGAATTGTTTTTGAATGTGGATTTCTCTCACTTCCTTAGAACCCTTACGTCCAACAAATTGAAACCGAGTTTTGGGCCATTGTATGAAGCTGATTTTTAAAGGGTTGTTTTCAGTTATCTGTCTGATCTTCGACGATTAGCAGTACCGGATTACTTGCCGACAGAACAAGATATTCTGCGGGTTCGAGTGCCCACCACCGGTATCATAGAATATCCCTTCGATTTGGAGCAGATTATATTTAGGTATGGATAGGATTATGACGGTTGTTCACTTCTTTATTTCGTATTTACGAGCTTTTACTTAATCAATATCCCCTTGATGCGTAGACAACACTTCTTATTCCAGGATGGTTGACGTCGGGGGACAACGATCTGAACGACGGAAGTGGATTCATTGCTTTGAGAATGTCACATCTATTATGTTCCTCGTTGCTCTCTCAGAATACGACCAAGTTCTAGTCGAATGCGACAACGAGGTATGCGGAAGCTGATTTTCAATCATATGTTTACTCATAAAACATGTTGTATATTTTGCTTACAATTTTGCGTTATGAAACAATAGTTCAATAATTTCAGAATCGCATGGAAGAGTCAAAGGCGTTGTTTAGAACAATTATCACATATCCGTGGTTTACAAACTCGTCTGTTATCCTCTTCTTGAACAAAAAGGACTTACTGGAAGAGAAAATACTATATTCACACTTAGCTGACTATTTTCCAGAATATGACGGTAAAAGCTACAACTGTATTCAAATGTTCAATTATTTTTTCTGTACCCACAATTCACCTTTACTGTTATAGGTCCGCCACGAGACCCGATAGCCGCGCGCGAATTTATCCTGAAAATGTTTGTCGATTTGAACCCGGACGCCGACAAGATCATCTACTCCCACTTCACCTGCGCAACAGGTACGTGGTTTATTTATACAGTTGAGAGTTCGAGTGGTAACCTGTGTCTAAACATTCGATTTCAGACACGGAGAACATCCGTTTCGTGTTCGCTGCTGTAAAAGATACAATTCTACAGCATAATCTCAAGGAGTATAATCTGGTGTAGCGCGTCGTCGTCGAGTCGTCGTGTCGCCGGGTGCTTGTCTTTCGTTGGTTCGTTGTTCGTGCGTCGACGTCAGTGTCGACTAGACTGCCCGCGTGAGCCGCCGCCGTTAAATCGCCTAGGAATCGTTGCTTGCTCGGCTGCCAAGCGTCGTCGTGTCGTTGTCCTCGCTCATCTCATCCAATCTACCAATTGATTATTTCTATTCCTTCCTCCACATAGTTTGCTCGCAGCGCCCGTTTAGGGGGTTCCCGTCCTATGTCACTGTTTCCTCCTCACCAGCTCGTATTCCGTTCAAAGTGCGCGGACGCTCCGCACTGTAAGTGCCAGATGGCGCGGCGTTCCATATTTCTCGTCCCTTTTTTTTATTTTGCACTCTTTGCGCTGATCGCTCTCTCGCTGTATCAGTTTCGAGCGTCCTGCCCTCACGGCATACCCCTATAGCACTCCCCTGCATGGGTATCGGTAACTTTTATTATGTATATACCGACGTATCCCTAGTCACGACTATCTGCTTCTCTGCCCCATCCTAACCAATCCTCGCAACACTCCAATTGACCCTCTTTTTTCCTATACCTTTTCACACCGTACACCCATTTATATATTGTATCAAATATTTTCAATAGTTTTTAATTCATATTTATTAATTTTGAACTCATTTTGTGTAAATGTTTTGTGGATATGGTTATTTCATTGAATTTTGTTTGTTTTACAGAAAATAAATGAGCCAAAATTTGGGCGTTTGTTTTACACAGTGCATTGGGATTTCCGAACCACACAAACGAGAAAAACCAGTATTCGAGGAATACTAACGGGTCGCTTCTAATGTGCTTTAAATATCGGTCCCAGAATTTGCAGGACTCACCGTTATGGTCGGGTAACATTTATTGCGAAATCACATGCTAAAAACAAGTCCACAGTTGCTGAACGGGCAAAACATGGCATAAAGAGTTTAAAAAATGCAAAATTAGTTATAAAAGAGGGAAATACAAAAGTAACAGTACCGTAACGAAACAACGAAAAGGTAGGAATTGTGAACGTGCACTGGCGAGGGAGATCGCTGCCTCATCAGGAATGGAGAAGGGCATGCTGCTGAGGTGTATGATGGACACTGTTGTTGGGGTATCACAGCTCTTCATCAGCTGCTCCTCCTGCGGTTTGACGATGCACACGATCCGACAAATAGAATACGAACACAACCAGAGCCATCAAAACCACCACAATCATGACCTGCAACTAATAAACTTGAATGGATCTCCTGGAATCGCCGAAAGTTTCCCGGGTGAGGTTGAGTGGTGTCCATAAAATTGCAGTAGGCTGATAATTACAACATTATGCTAGAAACTTTGAAAGAAATCGACTTTTT
>UZAF01019683.1:2397-22238 GCA_900617895.1 Haemonchus placei | reverse complement strand
ACAAGACAGTGCTTTTATCCTCCTAGACGTATCTGGTTCGTATTAACCGACCCCGGAGGGATAGAAAGCTTGGCGTGGCCTGAGAGGATGTTGTTCCGGAATTCGAACGTGTGACCATGGCAGTGTGGTAGTGCGCTACTTGCCACAACACCACCTCACCTATAGTGGTCGGGTGGCATTCAGGGCAACTATCTGCACAGTCGGCAAGGGTGCCTCAATTCTATTACAAATTTAGAGCAAGGAGCTCATATTCTATTTCTCGTTCCTCTACATAGACCTATTCTTTTCAGGAGCCCATGGAATATTCGAAGTGACTCACGATATAACAAAATACTGCAAAGCCCGTATGTTCAGTGAAATCGGAAAACAGACACCATGTTTTGTTCGTTTCTCCACTGTGGGTAAGTCCATCACAAAAAAAATTACTTTCACAAGTTTGCCACTAAGATGCTCGGGTCCCTGCCGTGGATTCCAGCCATTTCATTCGCTGACCACAGCCAAAAATTCTTAGCCACTCATTTTTAGCTGGAGAATCCGGATCAGCAGATACGGCCCGTGATCCACGTGGTTTCGCTATCAAATTCTATACGGAAGAAGGCAACTGGGATATGGTAACTTTTTTGGCCCGTTTAAGTGGACCCTTCCGTCGTGGACCATTTTTGTTTTAGGTCGGCAACAATACACCGATTTTCTTTGTTCGTGATCCAATCCAGTTCCCGAGCTTCATTCACGCCCTCAAAAGAAACCCTCAAACTCATCAGAGGGATCCAAATGCACTGTTCGATTTCTTTGGACTTCGTCCCGAATCTACACATCAGGTACGAGGAAAACATCTAGTGTTTCCGAAAGTTCTAGCCATGATTCCGATTCTTCTCTAGGTGATGTTTCTGATGTCCGATCGTGGTACTCCTGATGGCTTCAGATTCATGCACGGTTACGGATCGAATACTTTCAAGCTCGTCAACGACAAGGGAGAGGCCGTCTACTGCAAATTCCATTTCAGGGTCCGATTCGATAGTCTAAACTGTTATTCGAGATACAGCATAAAGGAAAAGCCTACTTTTCAGGCCCCAAAAATCAAAAATCTCTCTGCGGCTGATGCTGCACGTCTTGCTGGCGAAGATCCTGACTACGCAATTCATGATCTGTACAATGCCATCGAAAAAGGAGATTTTCCTCAGTGGAAGCTCTTCATTCAGGTTGGTCACCCTATCACGGTATATGAGACCAAAAAGAGGTTTCGATTGCAGGTGATGACATTTGAACAAGCGGCAAAATGGCCAATGAATCCATTTGATGTTACCAAAGTCTGGCCTCACGGGGCGTTCCCACTAATTCCAGTCGGGACAATGACTCTCAACAGAAATCCAAAGAACTACTTCGCTGAGGTTAGTACCGTACAGGGCTCTCTCCAATGCAACTTAACGTTTCGGTGATTCAGAACGACAGCACTTGTCTTGCCTTTTCCTTCTGGCTGTCCATGCTTAACAATACGTACATGTGTTGCTGACCATTTCAGGTGGAACAGGCGGCTTTCTGTCCTGCTCATGTGGTTCCCGGGATCGAATTCTCTCCCGACAAAATGCTTCAAGGTCGAATCTTCTCGTATCCAGATACGCAATTCTATCGTCTGGGCACTAATTACACTCATTTGCCAATCAACTGTCCTTATCGTGTCCGACCACACAACGTTCAACGTGATGGGGAGGCTTGTTATGATAGTCAGGGTGAGTTCTGGAAAATCTTGGTGAGCTAACTTTCCTTCCTTGTTCTAAGCGTCGTTAGTTAGAAATGTGGCAAAGCCAACCCAACTGACAACGAGATTGAAATTTTTCGTAATAATTAGCAGGCCTCAGACTGTCTGGGGTAGGGCTCCCATAGCGAGAGCTTTCATTCGGGCATTTTGGGTGAGGAGCAAGCCTAGACAAAGATTCGAGGATCCACGAAGTACACGCCATGGTTTTATCCTCTCCTAGGGAACGGGTTCTTCAGAAAGATGGAATTCAAGGTTGGCCCAGTAACGGTATGATTTGAGATCGAACTCAAGCTATACTCATGGGGGCGCCCTTTCCCACTCCCGACGTGCTCCTGGCCACTGGTATACGCCTCAGGCCACTTTCATAAAAATTTGCGAGGAAATTCAACATCACATTCAGGCAACGCTCCCAATTACTTCCCGAACAGTTTCAATGGACATATTGAATGTCCAGAAGCGGCGGATAGTAGATGGAGCGTGGCAGGAGAAGTCGCCCGCCATGAATCCATCACAGAAGACAATTTCGTGCAACCACGAGTATTCTGGGAGAAGGTATCCTACCTGAGGAAATTGAAAAAAACATATTTGTAAAAACAACTTGTCCTTGTCTTTTGTCAGGTACTGGACGCAGGAGCGCGAGATCGACTCGTCGAAAATGGTTTCGTAATGATGAAGGACTGTGAACCGCGCATACAGGATCGTATGATTGCGAACTTTGAACAGGTCGGGACCCCTGTCGAAAAAATGTTTTCTTCAAGAATCGTATTTCTTTGATTGCATTTGACTGCCATTTAGGTGCATCCAGATTTTGCTGACAAACTTCGGAGGAAGATTGAGGCTTATAGAGCAAGCAAAGTGAGTTCAGGGACATGCAAGTTTACCAAAATAAATAGTCTAAAATTAAAAACTTAGTTAAAATTAGTTCTAACTCTAGCTACAATGTAATGCCGGAATGCTAACTAACTAAAAATCGGATTCTCTGCCTAAGTGTATCTTATTGACAACGTGTTGGTTGAAGGAAATTACTTTGCGCCACCTCATCCAAATATCTTAGAAATTAACTGTGTCTTGACTACTATGTGCAGTCCTCCTAGAGTACTCTTCAAATCGAACGTGCTGTAAACCATCCCCGAGGAAAAAAACCTGATAGGAGGGCGTCTACTCATACGGGTGCGTGCTGGACTTCTGATCCATTCTCATCTGAAGTGAAATTCGAAGGCGGAATGCAAGTCCTCTAAAGACTGCACGCCTGATCCATAGGGAACCCAGCCCAGGAACCCAGAGAATGTTTAAGCTTGCCTCGCCTCTCACGTCCACAAAAACTGCCCTTTTTCGAGCTGACTCCATGGGAACCCAAAGGGCCGTTCGCGAACTTCATTTCATCAGTTCTTTTTGTAAGTAGCCAATTCACCCAGGAATTTTTTGGTTGGAGATAGACTTTCGATCTGAACGAAGAAGCCATGCTTTAGCTAAAAATGCAACCCATTTCCCGGAAGTTTTTCGGATTTTAAAGTTCCCACCTATCGAGAGTTGGCCAACCATTTTTTCTATTTTTTACAGTGCCTGAATACTATTAAAAACTAACTTTTTATAGCTACAATGTAATTCTGAAAATCATCTTTGAGTAAATTTTGATCTGGTAATGAGCTGTACTAGCCAAAAAATTCAATGTTCAGTCGGCAGAACCACCAGAGCCACGCGCATGATCATCGGTCTCGACAATGTAAAAAGCAAAACAAAGTTGTATCATAAATGTTTGTAAAATTGTATCCATATTTGCCGTATAATAAAACCTTTACAATTTTTGTTCATCGTTTGACAGATTGATTTGTCGTTGTATAGTGAAAACGTCTCTGAGATGATTTCCCGAAAACTTATTTCACTCCGTGAACAACTTTAAAAAAGATAAGAAGTGAGTAAATAAAAACTGTAAATAACAATGATATAGAATTTCAAAAATATTTGAATCTTGAGAAATTTGCAATATTGAAGTAGACACTGACTAATACTACATCTTGCTAAAGCAAACAGTCCATGAGATCGTATTCGTTGTGTTGCATCAAAACCAAGAATGGAGAGCTGGAATTTGAATGGAACTGGGCTGCCCTCGAGAAGTTAGCCATCAGACAATCTAGGTGAACTTTACAAGTCAAGTGAATGCGTGGCGCATCCTACAAGATTTGGCAGTATCAATTTATTTATCCTTATAAACAGTCTCTGCTAATCAGCTTAGTCTCTCACATTTTCAGTCATCCGTTTGCCAATCGCGCATATATGCGTGAATGGAGCTCCCTCTGGCTCTTGAATTCTAGTTGATACAAGAGAGGCCTCTAGAAAAAACTTTCTTGACATAAACCAGTCCCTACCCAAACACTCGCTTCCATTCGTAACCGTACTGACGTTTGATAGAGTATTTAGGCTGCACAAAACGTGCCTAGTCGTTACAATGTCCTTCCTTCTCTTCGAGATTATTTGATTGCGATTAATCAACTTTGGAGATATGAAAACCTTGGTCGGCTGGGCCAGGCATAAAGCCTGAGTGTGATATCCAGACCGAGTTGCAACGGCGCCAGCTGGCATTCCCACCTAAAACTTGACTTCTGCGTGGGACATTTATTCGAAGGATGAAGTTTATAGCTGGGAAAGAAGTACATCATTTGGTGCGGTTTATGCAATGGATCCAAAAAAATATGAAGCGCTCGACTGCTGACGGAGAAAAATATTTTGATAAACATTTGCCCTTTCACCTCTCCCAGTTCAACATTTTCGCAAAAAATTCTCCCTTTCTCATCATTTCAATTCCACTGCTATAGAGCATCTTGACAGCAGCGATATCTGTTACTTTTAAGAGTCATAAGTTGCCTCAGTCTAAACTCAGTCACCTCAATCCTCACCTCAAAGAAAACCTCAGTCACATTACTGATGACAGGATTTTTATAGATGTGGACGAAAGCAGTAAAGAAGTACAAAATCAAACTAACTACAAAGTGGAATGAACAAGAGTAAGTCCTGTGGACGGAGTCCAACCCTATCGTCCCCTCTCCTAGGCGGTCACTCCAGCTCAATTAGAGAAAGTGGGAAACGCAGAATTGACCTCTACAAGAACGGAAGTTTGGCATGAGTCAGTGGCGGTCAGCTCACTAGGGTTTCCCGCTATTACAAGCTGCATCTGCCACTGTATTCGCTGCATGTTAGCACAGCACAGTCACCCGTACATAATACGATACGGCTAGGCCTGTGCCTATAAAACAGATGCAGGAGAGGCTCAGAGCGTGGTCCGGAGCCAGTGGGTGAGTCGAGCGCAGTTTCAAGTTCAACTCAAGCGCAGTGTCAAGTCAATACGCACAATCAAACGCACATGCAACGCAGGAGCAATACAGAGCCGCCTCATTTCATGCAACGGAAGTCAATTCAACCCCTTCGCGAAGGGAAACCCTCCCCACTGGTATCGACTTGACCACAAAGTTTTTTTCCCCATTTGCTCCTGTACATCCGAATTACTCCTTTGGTCCAACTTGTAATCCATTTTTATCATTCCCGCAGAAGTTATGGAAAACGGCAAAAGAAGAATCAATCGCATACATACAAAAACAACAACAAAAACGGTTGGCGGTTCTGGTTCACTACCTATCCCTACTTCCTGTTCTGTCTCAGAAAAAATTCATGCCCAGCCACAAAGGCCATGCTTTTGCGTGACCCGGAGTGTACCCACGTGCTTTTTGAAAGATTACCAGGCCAGAGTACATCAGAGGCAAAACCGGTTCCTTCATTATACTTGTGAGATGCTATGAAGAAACGAAGAAGGGCAACATTGCTTTGTGGTATTGTCATCATTTCGGGGTTCCCCTTGATGACAATACAGCGAAATGCTGACTTTGATGACAACATTCCGTAAACTTGCTGGAAAGAAAACTATTCAGTCATTTGTATCTTGTTGATAGCAATGACGTTAAGCTCATTCTCGAACACTGTCCGAAACTATAAAGGTAGCCAGTCCACATTCTAGTGTGCGCTACATTCTCGAATTCTCTCAAATTATGTTGGTTGTTTATGGAGCACGGCTTAACCTCTAGATGCCTTCTCCGTATACTTCCAGATTGGCGATCTCATAGTACTCATTGATTTGCAACTTTGTGTAGTTCTCACCATTCTCTGCAGCCAGTTTACGATTTAGATAAAAATGCAGCGATGGGCGTAAGCAGGTGTTACCTGATATGAAGCCCTCGGTTCACTTAAATGCCATGTCGTCTAGGTCGCATAGCATAGTCGTCTTCTAGGTCGTTTGTCATCGTTTACAAACCACCGGAGACCCTGACTGTGTCAGAATGGTCAAATAAGGTAGAGGCAAGTGTCTAACAAATGCCCTCACAACAGTTTCGGCTGCTGGAAAGGAACTGGATCATACCAGTCAGTACCCATCACCTCGTTAGATCTAAAAGTATTATAAAAGGTCGGTGATAAGGTGAAGAATATTCTGAAACGTATGGTAGCCAAAAAAGCTGTTTGTGAAAGGTGGAACGGTCATAATGGCGTTGGGGTATAATGGCCTATAAGGACGTCCGAAAACATGAATTGCATGTGCTGTCCTTTTGATGGGTATTCTGGCAGTTCAAAGGGTAGAACATACAGTAGCGCTCAAAAGTATTCGGCGAAATGCTTCTTTAGTACTTTGTGCTTTTCAGTCGTAACTTCTTTCCTACTGGATCTAATCATGCGAAATTTCAATATGTGTAGCATGGGTGTATTGGGAATATTTACTACTACTAGCCTGCAAGATCGTGTTCTAGATATCCCAAAAGGCTTAAACTCAAAATCAACTATAAATACAGGCATTGGTCCTTCTTGGACTTCTTTCCTTTTTGCCATGTCTTAATTGTACGAGCGCTAATGCCGTACACAGTAAAGAAGAATAATGCACATAAGGTGCGAATAACTGCGAACGTCACTAACTTAGGTTAAGGGAAGTCTGCTGCCGCAAAAAACACCCTGCCCTCAGTTATGTGGATATTGCTGCTTTGCCGTCAAACAGGGTTGGATGGCGTAAAATATGCTGTAGATAAGCATTTCAAAAATTCGGGCGATTTGCTCCATAAGAAAGAAGTTATGAACGAAAAAGCGTAATAGCGTTTGGCAGAATACTTTTGAGCGCTACTGTAAGAGCAGACAGAAAATTGGAGAAATCACATGTATAGTATCGTGAACGCTGTTTATACTGCAGGTATACATACCCCAGTTACTCATTTCTGAGTCCTTTTGTTTATGAATGCGTGAGTTAGCTTAGAAATATGCTTTACCATCCTCGAAATGATCCACGGTGACCACTTGCCCCCCGTGTGACAGTTGTGGGGGAGCACATTTTGCGGAGCCGCGCAGGGCATTCTCGGTTTCCCCTTCTCTTAAGGTTTTTACTTTGATTCCGTTCATAGGCAGCGAGTACGTGTCGATATGAGTGTCATAAGTCCTGTCATAATTGATGCTCGAACTAATATTAAATATGGGCGTTACAGAGGAAGTTAATAACTTTGCTCACTGTCGAATTCCCTTGTATTGGCGTGCATAGAAGATGAAGTCCAAAAAGCAAAACATGAAGGAAAAAATAACCGGAACGGTAGGTCTGTAAGCCTTCACTATCTTTTCCTGGATATATCTGACCCTAAGCTCAAAGCTCATAATATCTCCCAACAAAAGATCTCATGTCGGAATGGGAATGTCAACTTAGAACTCTATTCAGTTGACTGCATAGCAACGGTTGCCTGAACTGGTTTTGAAAAATGGTTGCCATCGTAGGTAATGAATCTTAGAAAAACCTTCAACGCTCACCCTATAAAAGTTTTTTCACGTCAGTCAAGGAAGCAACATGTCTCTCGGTTACGGGGAAATATCCGGGACTTTTTGTACTTGTTCACAGCCCATGTCGCCATTTTTTCTTCTCTCCAAACATATGAACCGTCTTTTCAACTTTTTCATAGTCCCACCCGCTCACGGAAAATTCGTTGCCGGCGTCAACGTCGTCCATGTCGCGTTGTGTATTGTGCGTCTGCTGCTACCGAGGTACGCTCTGGCTTACTGTTCTCCATTTTAATCAAATCCTTTCAATAGGACTGTCGCTGCGCTTTCAAAGGCTACCAAATTCCTCCTTTTTGTTAAGTATCTAAAGTAAATCGGATTACTAATTTGAAGATACGTAAAAATTCACCAAAGACAGTTAGAACACTTCCCATCAACTACCTCTTCGCTCTCGTTTCATAGGGTCCTCCCACTTGTTCTTTCTCTTTTCCTGGAGAAACCTAATTAATGCTTCTTGGTCTGATCATGCCATAATCGGGTGTCCCATAGACGGTCAAAGCGAAAGTTTCCGTGTGCTCAGAGCGGCAAATGAGTGAACGTTCCTTAGGGCTCAATCTGCAAGAGTGCTCAGCTCTATGGACTACGTAGTCTTTTGAACAAATTTTCGGCTCAATACTGCTTGCGCCATACGACTCGACACATTACATTACGTACACAGGTGTCTAAGTTCTTTCCTCTTCAAGAATTTCAAGTGATGTCATCATCACCTCTGATGCTGTCTCCTCCAGGGCTCATATTTGATGAGTGCTTCCAAAACTTTTCTGAAGCATTTTGCCAGATTTCCTCCTTTCCACCACATGCCCAGTCTCCATTGAGTTTCCGAACTTCTTACAAAACTGAGCTACCATCATACTTTCTACTAATTTTGGTCTCTGAACTACAATTAGTAGGTGCAATGGAATTTCATCGTGCTGGTCTCTCATTTTACTTTTCCTCACTCACACTCGTTTGTTGAATGAAGAGAATGCTTTGAAGTCTTTCTACCATGTGAAATTTGCCGTTGGAGCTGTCATGAGCTACGGACTTAATGCACTTGGCCTTTTTGGATGATCAACAACTCAATAGAGAAACCTTCCGAACTCTCCGTTCCAGTGGCCCTTAAAGTAGGTGATGGATTAAAAACGAATTGGTCCTGATTCCATCGGACGGCCTAGTTCTGACGCTAACTCGACGGTATGGGCAGGCATATGCCACCATGGAGGAGGTATAGGTATTAATGGCAATATTATACACTTCATTGGAAATGTTAATACTGAACCTGACATGGCTATTAAGTCATTCCTTCTTACAAGAAATGAAAAAGCTCAGTTAGAAAAAAGGCCGTTGCCTAGGTGATGTCTTTGGAACTCTCTACCTCTATGTGGTAGAGTTGGCGATTGCCTCTATTGCCAGCTACTGAATCTCCCTATCGAACCTTGTCTGCACTTATCACTCCCACTGCATTCCACTCTCATGTCTTCTGTTTCTTCTTCATGTTCCATGTTGCATCCTGAACTCCTCAGGTTGAAACATGCTCCTCTCCTACGTGTCACTACTATCGCCATTAAGTAGGAACCTTATTCATTTAAGAAACCTCCGAAACAAGCCAGTCGGTCAAAGCGATGCCGAAACCTGCAGATCCTTGCGATGTACAGCTGGAAAACTACAAAAAGAGCCAGCCTGTAAGTGTAAGGATCTTCATACCACTGAACAACTTGGACCCTTTACCAATGCTACCTTTTCAGACACCGAAAATTATTACCACCTCAAATGGTGCCCCGATTGGCAGTAAAACAAATGTGCTCACTGCTGGACCAAGGTAAATGGGGGTTTACAATCGAGATTGTAGGAGTATCGAAGAACTTAGTTTTTATTCGAAGAGTCGGAACCCTTAAAAATTTTTGCTTGATTTCGATGCTCAGTGAAATCGGGTCAGTCGTCATAACTGACTATGTATTGGGTGTGGGTCAATTTTTTTACCCAAAATCAGAAATGCGAACGTCACGCTGCGATCGAAAAATTTCGATTTTTCAGGGGTCCATTGCTCATGCAAGATGTAGTGTACATGGATGAAATGGCTCATTTTGATCGTGAAAGGATTCCCGAACGAGTCGTTCATGCCAAAGGAGGAGGTACGTTACCCACTTTCTCCGTTTCTAGATAAAATTCAATGAGTTATGTGGTATACTTAAATGTGACAGTTTCCAAAGTAAATCGGTTCAAGAGGTTAACTTCCGCTCATAAGTTGAGACTCAGCTTCGTGGCAAACATAGAGCGCCTCTCATTTGTAGACCACTCAAAAGCCCAATCTAGTGCTCCCAGAAGCATGAACGTAGCGGAGGGAAACCCACCCAGTGAATGCGACAAGTGTGTACGTTCCACACAAAAACGCCATTGTAAAATATCAATCTAAAGATATATCGCAATCATCGCCTCAAGCCACACTTTCCTTCTACCCTGGTTGCTTAAGGCTGCTCTAATGAGGGTGCTACTTGGTGACTACGACCGATTCTGCAGGTTCTGTGGGAAGGCGCTGTGAAGCACCCATACTATGGCATTAACTTTCAAGTGAAAAAATTAAAGAAGGGGCTAATAGAGCCGACCTTCTCCAATCCTTAACCCTTGTACTTATCCTCAGTCGTAGTTAACCCAAACCAGTTCAATGTCTTCTATTTCAGATTGGAATCTTCAGAATCTTACAATTTTTCTTCAGGAGCCCATGGAGTGTTCGAGGTGACTCATGACATTACAAAATATTGCAAAGCAGAAATTTTCAGCAAAATCGGCAAACAGACACCGTGTTTTGTACGCTTTTCTACCGTTGGTGAGTTTTCCCATTGAGAAAGGAACCGGTTTACATTTACATACTATGATAGTTATGCACAGCACAGTACTTTCCACGAGCAAACGTAAAGCGAACAGTTTTCAACAACAGAACATTGTACCTAGGGTGGTTCTTAAGGAGAATACCCTACGAGGGTTACTGACAGGAAATGATCCGAAAGGGTAAAATTTTGAAAATCAAGTGCTTTGGAACTCCGAAGAATATCCTACGCGGGGGGGGAAGGCGAAAGCACAGAAAGCTGGTTAAGACAGTGAAAACTCAGTCAATGAAGTAAGTGAAGATGAAGGAANCACAGAAAGCTTGTTAAGACAGTGAAAACTCAGTCAATGAAGTAAGTGAAGATGAAAGAATGAAAAGTGAAAGAACCCGCATTGTTAATCTTTTCTGAATACGCCATGCATTCGACAATTTCAATCTATTGAGAAAAGTTAACATAAACACCTTGCAACAAATAAAAGATCGATCAACATGAGCTCCACCAGCCTTCACGAAACCGTAAAGCAGACGATGTCGTTTTTCAGTATTTCGATCGTCACAGTACCTTTGAGTGTCATTAAAAACCTTTAACAACCTACTTTTTCACTTCAGCTGGAGAGTTAGGATCAGCGGATACGGCTCGCGACCCACGTGGTTTCGCTGTAAAGTTTTACACTGAGGAAGGGAATTGGGACCTTGTAAGTTGCCTTTGAGTGGATTCATAACTGACCGTAATGCGCTTTCTAATTCGCAAGGACTCAGCTATTCGCTTTGTGTCCAGGTTGGCAACAATACCCCAATTTTCTTCATTCGTGATCCACTGCAATTCCCAAACTTCATCCACACCCAGAAGAGAAATCCTCAGACTCATCTGAAGGATCCGGACATGCAGTGGGACTTCTGGGGACTTCGACCTGAGTCCACACACCAAGTAGGTTTAGGTGTTTGTCGCTAGTCGTATTAAATGCGACTTATCGATACATTAAGGTGATGTTCTTGATGTCGGATCGAGGAACTCCCGACGGATTTCGCTTCATGAATGGCTACGGCTCTCACACCTTCAAAATGGTCAACGCCAGAGGAGAACCGGTTTACTGTAAATTCCACTTCAAGGTTGGTTGTGGAATTTTATTTTCGGAAAATATGTTTAAAATGAATGTGGAACGTGAAAATGGTAACCAAAACAGTTACTGCTAGATTTAGAACGTTAAGAAGCATACTGATTGGAGGCAGATTGGAATAAAATTTGTTGAGTAGGTGCAGTCCCTGTTGCTACGAAGCGTACGGACGTGAGATCGTCAAATTCGTTACCTTTTAAGTCGCTTTAGCTGTGATGCTATCGATTTTGAGACAAAAAAACTAAAAATATCCTTCCCTCCAGAGGCGGGCTGTGGTTAGTAGTCCCGAAATGGTTGTGGATGTGGTGTGGTTTGTTTTCTCTGGATCCACGATTAGAAAAGAGTTGAGCGCACTGTGAGGGAACATGATTTCCGCCATTTCTACAAATTTCAGGGCATCAGATATACTTATAACCAAAAGATAGTGCGTACTTCCGGAAGATTGGCCCCAAAGGAGAAATCCTCCTTGAAAATCCCTCTAAAAACTCCTGACGAAAAGTCCTTCCGGAAATTTCTTGCATTCCAGCCGCCAAAGATCAAGAATCTTTCCGCTGCCGATGCTGCTCGTCTCGCCGGCGAAGATCCTGATTACGCGATCCGTGATCTGTTCAACGCAATCGAGAGAGGAGACTTCCCCTCTTGGAAGCTCTATATCCAGGTTGGTTTTCCCCTAGACGTGTTGTCGACCATCTACCCAAAGACCTACTTTCAGGTGATGACTTTCGAGCAAGCAGAAAAATGGCCGATGAACCCATTTGACGTCACCAAAGTTTGGCCACATGGCGAATTCCCATTGATTCCGGTTGGGACTATGACGCTCAACAGGAATCCGAAAAATTATTTCGCTGAGGTTCGTTTATACTCAAAGCAGGTGCTGCATTCTGCACTTCTATTCTGACGAGGTGAAGGAACCTAAAAATAAATGCACCGCTACAACAGAATGGTTCTCCCACTGAAAGTTGAAAGCCCTTTCAGGTGGAACAGGCCGCTTTCTGTCCAGCTCATGTGGTTCCTGGAATCGAATTTTCGCCAGACAAGATGCTTCAGGGACGACTGTTCTCCTACACAGATACCCACTTCCATCGTCTAGGCCCGAACTATATCCAGTTGCCCATTAATTGCCCCTTCAGAGCTCGAGCGCACAATGCTCAACGAGACGGATTCGCAGCTTACAATAATCAAGGTATGTTCGGCATCATCTTCTAGCGATCATCATCCATTCACTCAATATTTATCTGATCCTTCACTTTTTCAGTCAATTTCATTGAAAATTATATTGAAGCATGTTCAGAAAATGCTCCAAACTATTTCCCCAACAGCTTCAATGGCGGAGTGGAATGCCCAAAAGCTTTAGAAAGCAAATGGAAAGTGACAGGAGACGTTGCTCGTCACGAGTCCATTGACGACAATAACTTTGAACAGCCACGAGTATTCTGGGAAAAGGTAAGGACCAAATTTGCTAAGCCGGTCACTAGACTCGAAGGTACTCTTCCCTAAGGTCTTGAACAATGAGGAACGAGAGAGGCTTGTGGAAAATATCTTCTCGGCAATGAAAGACTGTAAACCGTTCATTCAAGATCGAGCAATTCAGAATTTCGGAAAGGTGATAATTCTAAGAAATAGTTATTTTCAATTACATTAAAGTAAGAGCCGTGCCTAAAGATAGTAATCGTCATTAAGGTGATGAGTTACCCAACAAATTACTTTGTTCAGGTTCATCCAGATTTCGGAAACAAACTTCGAAAGAAGATAGATGATTATAACGCGACTAAAGTGAGTTTGTTTCACCAGTCACATAACCCCAAGCTGAAATTTCTATATACAGAATTAGTCTATCAAGCCGCACACTTTATTTTAATGGCCTGGGAAACTTTTCTTGCGATTCTAGCATACGAAAACCAATTTGAAACGACTTTTGCTTCTCTAAAAACCCTGAGACTCGAAAATTCAGCTCCGAAAACGGGGATGTTCATTTACTCTAACTGAGCACCCTGTTCATGAATGCAATAAAAAATTTTCTAATAAACTTTCAGAAGTGAGACAGCTGCAATTTCCTCCGCTGGCCTCTTCTTATGTTACAGGTGAGTGCGATACTTCGCCGAATTGGTTCTTCAAGATATCAAAAAAGTAAAAAGTAATGGCGAAAGTGATCATAGCAACGTGAAGAGATTACTAGAATCCGCTGTGGAGTAACTGTAGCCCACAAGGCAGAAAGCATATGGATGCCAATGAGAATGCAACTCATTTTATCAACCTCTCATTTCGTATCGCTTTCTTTCTACATCCCTTATTTCTTGTTATTTACAATTCACTCACACTCTTTTGATTTGGTCCAGCCAGATTATTCAACGCTGGATTGTAGCTCTTCCCGTTTTTATTTCTTCTACCGTAAACTGGTAGAGGTGCTGTATAACAAATGACGCACTATCACACACGGATGCTTCGAAGATCGAATCCCGGAAAGATATCTACTCGGACAAATCGAGTTTTCCATAACTCTGAGGTCACTTAGTTGGTCTGAGACTCGTCTGGGAGGATTGATGCAGTACATCAAGCGGCCACTACAATTCGCAAAGCTACCTAGAAGCTCTGCAAACCCGCGATCGAGACGCTACTTACAATTAGCCTACCAGGATTAATTTTGTCAAAGGCTCAAGCCACCTGATACACCCTGGCGTGTTCTCGCTTCAGCAACTAGCGAAATTTTAATCACTATTTTTTTTAAGAATTGTTTACGATAATGATAATGATAACGATAATATAGCCGAGTTTAGGAGTACATCTGCGCGACTAGTCGGAGACATCTACCACAAATATCAGAAAATCTCCGTGTTATGAATATTCTTGATAATGCATCAGACTATTTATTCTATTTACTACTCACTTACTGTTTTTATATGATTACTTGTTATCTATGTGCTGTCTCTGATTCTTTGAATCTATGAATATGTAGTTCTATGATATAGATTTTGTGAATGTAGAATTCTGATGCTACTCCGAACATACCATTGCATATTACTACCATAACAACAGCTAAACAAATAAAATTGTAATACAGTAACCATAAAAGTAAGGCCAAGACCTAATCAAAAATTTACTTAATATTTCACACCAGCAGGACATTGTTTTCCACTTTCTCAACCCGAATGGGATTAGGTAACCATTTCAAACCGATAGCTTAGGTCAGAATGAAGAGCATTTTCAGATATCACCATTCCTTAACTTCTTGTTAAATTCTAAGCCTTCGTAGGAATTAGCAATGTTTAGGTCCCATGGCTGAATTTCTCTATAGCTTAATGTTTGAGAACACCGGGCGGAATTCAGGGTAAGTAAAAGAATAGGGATACCAACAGCTCGTTACCGAAGAAGAACGAAAAAAGAATGCATAGAAACCTTCCATTCTGCAGGTGATCTTGGGGAATAGAAATCTGATTGAAAGAAAAATTTCGGGCATTGACCACCACCGTTCTGAGATACATCACGAACTCGACTTCGTCCAGAATCCGTAATACCGTTTTGGTATGCATTTGCCATAAATTATATATACAATGACAGGTTGAGCGTGCCAGTGCAAAAGCCAATCCTTTTGATCCTCCCACACAGTTTTGAAGCCAATTAATAGTTCTAGAGCGATGGAAATTCAAAGACTGAGGCCGGTGTTGGTTCGAGATTTGTTTCATTGTTTTCCGCTAGACCAGAGAAACTTCGGTCGCGATCCATAACTACTACAAACACCATAATTTATCACCGTTTCTAATTTTAGAAATCTGAGCGGTAAATAATGGGTAGAGGTTGTGTAGTGGCAAATGGTGCACTGTCACAAATGCATTATTCGGGGATCGAATCCTGGATCGATATTTGCCCAGAGAAATCAAAGTTTCCACCTCTCCGGGATCGGTTGACTGATAGCAGTACCGTCTGGGATGATTAATGCATTCACTCCTACATTGACTGGACACCGTAAGTAATTGTGTAGACCACATACGCATCGAACGCCACTACGATTCTGAATGGGAGTCGAGTGCGTAGGCGCATCCCTCAGACGGGATTGATCAATACCCCAAGTCTTCTTCCTTAACCTTTATGAGGTGACCAATATGAGCGATATTCTCTGATCTCTGATTACATCAGAACTGGTTATCAGATGTCCTTGGGAGAACGCAGTAAATTGCGGCAAATCGATTTCATTTGTATGCTGTGTTTAGAAAACGTCATTCTTTCCCGGCTTGAATAGTTTCAGCCCCTCCTCTCGGTTTCTAATAACCTTCTGTGTAGAGTACAATCTCATTTTTATTCCTCGTTCCAATGAGATTTTGTTCGCTTCAGAAATGGTGATTTCACAAAGGGCAACAAATAAAACAAAATTACCATTGTCTTTACTTATCGGAGGACTGCTTTCCGACATAAATCTCTGACGAATAGAACAAATAGGGAACTTCCTTCTTCTGTCATGATTTTATCATCAATTCCGCAATTGGCGGATGTTATTCATTCGTGCAGCCAAGATGGCATTCAATTAGCATGCTTGGATGATTTTCTGGAGTGAAACTCATGGCGTATCTTGATTCGGGGTCCCCAACTGGTCGATTTTTTAATTTTACGATGAAAAGTTCGGATAGGAGTAAACAGTATCGGAGAGACCACTGATAAGGAATGGGTGTAGGTCAACCTACACTACGTACAGCGCCTCACAGAACATGTGACTTCGTCGATTACAAGACGAATGTAGTTGATGGCAGTAGACCTCTCTAACATCATATTGTTTGCTGCAGTACCACAAAACCCGTTCTGTCCTCTGAATAAACCTACTTACATGACTCCTCTGAATAAACCTTTCCCATCATCTCAAGGACGTCATAATCAAGTGTTTTCATTCTCGTCTTCTTTTTAATTGCTGTTTTTCTCCGCCATTTAGTGTTATTACAAGGAAAGTGCGTAAGGATGAAAAGGTTCCGCCTTGGCATGGTCTCATTCCCCTCTCTCCCTTCCCCAGCCTTTGTTTTCTGGACTCTGTAGCGATCATGGGTTCAATAGAAATCCATCGAAATCATCTGTTAGGTCAAACTGTTCATCCGCAATTTCCGCTGTTTGCTCCAGTGATTATCTCTTGATCAGCGACAGTTTCCGCATTGGAATTGATCATTCAAATCTGTGCCGCTGTTGTAAGGCATGGCCCAATCAGCCTAAGGCTCCATTTCTCGCAGTTACTATTCCTTGGACATTGTGAACCTGATCTTCAACACTTGAACATCTCACTTTTTTACATTTTAAGCGACAAAAATTGGCACAGAGTAAGGCAAAACTAAGCCAAACAAGCCATGCCGTTTTTCCTCTGAATCGTTTTTTTTTTGCTGTCCGCATAAATTTTGAAAAAGTCTTGAACAGCCCGTCAACAACGAGCATAAAGTCACACCTGGGTTTCGAAAGAAAACTGGACAATGGAGCCCTTCGTCGTTGTTGATTCACTACTATTACAATCAACTGGCAGTACATATTGCTATGGACGTAGCGCCTTTCAACGACGGTCAAAGGTAATGTTTTCGCCAGCGCAGCACATTCGGGCTACATTTCGCCTTGTCGTTATCATTTGATGGACCACACTATCAGCGTTAGCGTAATCTTTGCTGTTGCCCATTTGCCTGCGCTCAGAACGGCTACTATCGAGTTGTGCCGTTTCAGCAAAAAAACTCGATTCATGATCTTTTTCTTTATGGTCTCTGGACTATCCATTGTAATAAACCACAAGTTCTACTTGAACCCTGGTTTTCTCTTTCCTTCATGTGCAAATGACATTGGAAATACTCTTGACTCTCCCTCCCGTTCTCTCCAGATTCGAGACATCTCATTTTCCGGCAATTCGATTCACTTTCTCCTACAAGTTCAGAGGGACTAATCCCAAGTTAGTCCATCATTCTTTTAGAGTCTTAATGCTTTCACAGTCACTTTAGATTCAACTTTTCGAACGAGAAGTGCCTTTGCGTGTTGAACGTTGCCATCATTCACTGAGACTGTTTCATCTATTTTAGGAATTTTCGAAATAGGACACCTAATAAGCAAGATGCCGAAATATGATCCTAGCGATTTGCAATTACAAAACTACAAAAGTGGCCAGCCGGTAATTTTAAATAATCCTTGATGAACACAACAGCTCACAAGTCAGCCTCCTTTTACAGAAACCAAAAGTGATGACAACCTCCAATGGTGCTCCGATTGCCAACAAAACAAATGTGCTCACTGTAGGACCTAGGTGTGTAGCTCGTTTCCGGATTAAATGAACTATTAGGGGACCTGTCATCCAAGGAAACTTGGGCATTCCCAGAGTCAAAACCTCATCAGTTTATAGTCTCAAGAGAGAATTCATCGACATATCTATCTGCCCCTTTTCAAGCGATTTTTAACTATGACTAGGGAACGGGACATTAAGGGTTAGGGTGGTCAGCAACTTAGATGAATCTCACTGGAAATCAAGATTGAAATGTGGTTTTTCAGGGGTCCAATGCTTATGCAAGATGTGGTGTTCATGGATGAAATGGCTCATTTTGATCGTGAACGTATCCCAGAGAGGGTGGTCCATGCTAAAGGAGGAGGTAATAACGTCATTATTCTTAGAAGATTTGACACACCCAACTACTACGATCAGAAGTCTTTCAAAGTTTGTTGTTGATTATTTCTTACTACACTTCCATTGAATGATTCTTCCAACGAGTTCAATTTCAAAAGCGACGGGTGATGGAACTGGGTGAACATGAATCGTCAAAAATCTATATAGAAAAATTTTCCAAAAAAATGAAGGACTCGACGCGCTTCTATTCCCCTGTGACATTTGCAATTACTAATTTTCAGGAGCCCATGGCATGTTTGAAGTGACTCATGATATCACAAAGTACTGCAAAGCTGATATCTTCAGCAAGATCGGCAAGCAAACACCGTGTTTCGCTCGCTTTTCCACAGTTGGTGAGTTACCTTCTTGAAGGACAACCACTTTCAGTTATACTTCTGTCAGTGCTTCTAATCACGTTCTGCAATCACTTGTACACTTGCGATGAAGGGAGAAAGATCTGTCCCGAGGCAGCCACCTAGGCGGCACTAAAGAGAAGATGTAGTGTAAAGTAGAAGGTGATTAAGTTTAGGGGAAGAAAGAGAGTTCAGAAGTCCAGGAAAAGCGCCACTGGGCATGGCTAGTAAACCACTGAAAACCACTTAGCGATAAAAGTATGGATAAGGCTCACAAAGTGGAAACAACAAGCTGTGAAAGTGAAAAAGAAGTTGGAAAGTGCGACGATCTGATGCATCAAAATCTCTAAATAGAAGTCAACTTCAACTCTCCGCTGATCATGCATTGCCTCACCGATTGTACATCTGTCACAAGAGCTATCAGGCGATTTCCCCTCAGTTCAAAAATTGCCTTCCTGGTCGTTCGATTCACTTCGATCTTTTGAAACCATGAACGCCAAGATATTCATGCAGAGAAGGGGTCTGAACCACCAAGCGAGTCATAAGAGAGAGCTGGAATCCTACAGCAATAAGCTACCGATAGATTTTCTACGTAATTACTTGTTTGATGGTAATGAACTAGAGTGTCGGTTAGGGTGCCCTCGTTTATAACGAGCTGCACTCGCACATGTATCGTGAAGTAGGAACCAAGTTAAGAACTCTCAATTCCATCTGTTACTTTTAAGGTTACAGGAAAAACCGAAAAGCTTTCTTTCCATTGCAGGTGGAGAATCGGGATCAGCGGATACGGCTCGTGATCCACGTGGTTTTGCTGTGAAATTCTACACTGAAGAAGGAAATTGGGATCTGGTAAGTTGTGCTTCTCGATCGGATTCGTACTTGACCTTTCTAAATTCTCAGTGACTTAATATACACATTGTGTTCAGGTTGGCAACAACACACCGATTTTCTTCATTCGTGATCCAATGCAATTCCCGAACTTCATACACACTCAAAAGAGAAATCCTCAGACTCATCTGAAGGATCCAGATATGATGTGGGACTTCTGGGGACTTCGACCTGAGTCCACCCACCAGGTTCTTTTTGGTGTTTGTCGCTAGTCGACCGTACTACGATCTATCGATGCATTAAGGTGATGTTCTTGATGTCGGATCGAGGAACTCCCGACGGTTTCCGCTTTATGAACGGCTATGGCTCTCATACCTTTAAGCTTGTCAATGCCAAGGGAGAACCAGTCTACTGTAAATTCCACTTCAAGGTTTGTCATGTAGTTCTATTCTCCGAAAAATCTGTAGGATTGGAAAGCAAAACAGCCTAATGTCACGGCGAAAATTCCAATTTCTTGATAGTATTTGAGCACCTTGCT
>UZAF01019682.1:0-20831 GCA_900617895.1 Haemonchus placei | reverse complement strand
TCTGTCTGTTCTCTCCAGTTGATAGAAGCGCGATCAATGATGCCGCCACTATTAGACGCCGAATTGTGGACCTGCTTATACTCTGCCTACATACATCATTCATTTGGCGTTTTCGGACAGTATCCATGGAGAAAGGGGACAAGAAACAATAAAGATCACGCAAAAGCGCAAATGGATGATGTATGTAGGCAGAATACAAGCAGACCCGCAATTCGGCGTGTAATAGTAGCGGCGCCATTGATCGCGTTTCTATCAGCTGGAGAGGACAGACAGAGGGTTGCCCGATGTGAACGAGTTGTTCACCCGCGAACCGCCTCAAATGGGCGGCGCGACCCCGCCCATCGCGCCAAACGACCGCCTCTACATCGTGAATTCTTGAGCTAACAATGTATTTCCAGCTTGATGCGGTACACTTCCCCTGCTTCCAATATTTCCTTCACCAAACACTTAGACATGAGAATTAAAACACTTCATCCTTAGATGTGAGGGTTTCGCATAGATGCCTGGTACGGCCCTGAATAGCAGAGTCATGTGAGCACCTAAAATATACAGCAACAAGCCAGGAAATTAACGCCAGCCGTCAAGCCGACAGGTCTTTTTCCCCATATTTCCGGCCAGTTTGATGTGATTTGATGTGTTGTATATTGTAACTGGCTGATTGTATGCATATATTGTAAACTCGGAGCTTGACGAAGGCATTATATGTATGCGGAATGCTCACCAGTGAAAGTGAAGAGTTAAGATCTTAAAAAACGTACACATGAAGGATAACGATAGCATGTCAGAATGAAGCTCAAATATAGCAATTTAGAAAAAAAGCTGTTTGGATTTTCTCAAGGCTTGCAATCCTACACAATTAGAAATGCGTCGAGCTGGTGCTGAATTTAAGTATTCCTTTTTAGTGGCAATCTCATTTCTGGTTGTGTGACCGAATAACGGTGACCGTAATGTATCGGATTATTTTCCATCACATGCACGCACACGAGCATTATAGTTCGAAAGTATTCGAACAAGTTTCTGCGCATTTCGTTAAAGTGCTACTCTTGATTCATTCATATAAGATCTTCTTATACGTTTTATCCAGATGTTGGTCATATGATTGTGTACACCGCCCATTATGAGCACTGATGTGGTGAGAAATTTCGTCGATTTTTAGAGATATGTTGCACTCTCCGACTCTTTTACTTTTTTTATACTGCGACGGGCTCCGGCTGATACCTGTCAGGATGAGGGCTTGGCCGTTCTCTAACATGTCATAGAGCTGAAAATACGCCCTTGCAACAAATACGTTACGATTTCCAGTTTTCACCTTTCCGTTTTGGCTCCCTATAACATCCTTCGTGATCAATCTGCTGATATTTTTGTTTCTGAGTATGGCTCTCTGTAAAACGTGTCAATGTTTCAGATCATCCTTTTGAACATTTCCCCGCTGAGAATGTAATAGATCGATATGTTTGTGCTTATAAGGTTATGCTTATCCGAAATTAATTATCTGACCTTGAATTCATAATCCTAGCTTGTTAGTGTATAGGATCGAGCCTTTCCTGATTAGAAACTTTATTTCGGAGCACCAAGAGTCGAACAACTGATTGAAATGGATTCTCTAAAAAGAAAGGCAATCCTGAAACAGTTCTTCAATCAAAAATTGCCCTGTAGTTGAACATTGCAAAAGTGCTACATGGCAAGGCTTACCTTGGTCTTAGTCATAGTAGCGCTAGATGTACCACCCAAGAGTGAAAATCTGCGAGCAATGAGCCGTCACTTTCCCGACAGCACCGTAAGTTAAAAGTTGCAGAGCTTAAGGAATTCAAAGTTCACGTCAAGATCAAGAGGAAGCCCAGGACCAACTCTCTTAAAATCTCCGTATGGCTAATTAACTTTAGAATGTTGGTTTTGTTTGAGCCTTCTAGATTGCTATACACAGCTTTACTGGTGGCTAGCCTTTTGGCTTGCTCATCTTTTAGGCAGCTCAAAAGTCGGAGCGATATTTACGCTTCACGATTGTCTTTTCAAACTTCAGAAGAATGTTCTGAAGGGCAGAAAATCAAAAGCAGTGGATCTGACCTTAGTGTGAGTAGCTCTTTACCGCACAATGATCCCCTAGTTGCTCACGACATTTATATATGTTAACAAGCTCAGATGATAGATTAAAGAGCACATGAGGACGTTAGCTCCTGCCTCGACGCCGTAGATCAAAGCAACACAGGTCCGCGAACGGCGCGAGTTCCCTAGTAATCGCCACGCATTATTCCTTTCTGTTTATTTTGGGGGCCTCTGTCGCGATTCACAATGCCTCCAGAGTGTTCTGCGCTGATACATCATCTTCACGAGACAGTGTCGTAACAGAGACTGTCAAACCTTCACTTACAAGATGAAGACGATCACGATCTATTTAATGAAATTCACCACTCTCGTTGCTTCAGCAGCAGCTAATGGGTAGGAGATAAAGGGTGAATAATAGTAATATCGACTTTATTTTGGACCGGTCGCGACCATTCATTATTCATGAACAAGATCGATCTATACCGACCTCTATCGCTTGATTGATATAAAATAAATATATAATATAAATATACATATATATATACATGGAATGTCTAGTGTAGTTGCCATGTATAATGTTCTGTGAAAAAGTCTCCAGGGTTTTTCATTGCACATTTTTCTTCGACTTTTGCCATTTAGTTGGTGTTTCCGTAATTTTACTGGGGTGGAATTCCTGTGGTTAGTCGTCGAGGACTTCGGCCAAGTGTGTTACAGCTGCTCTTGAGTCGGTCACTTTATCAGCATGAAGAGAGCTTTGCATAGGTGGAAACTGGTGATAGTTAGACGGTGCAAGGCAAAATTTTTTAGGCATATTCTTGCAGCGGTTTTGCTTTTTTTCATAGTAAGAAAGCATAACACATCCTTTTTCTTCAGATATTTGAGAACTATCTCGACACAGTGTAAGCTGGGAGGTAATTTTAAGCATGTCTGTCCGCCTGTTGTCCTGCCCCATGCTTTCGTCTTGACCATCAGACGTGGGCTTGTATGGCCCGAAAACTTTCGCCCTTCGAAGGAGCTCATGCAAATAGTTTTTATCTTGTTTCTTTTTGTTTTCAGCTCTTCGAAGGAGTTTGGGCACGACACGATCCGCGTCGACCGACCGTCTGGCAGCCTCCCCCACCTAACAACGACCTCGGTTGGCACGCCGGCTCGCTCGCCGGCCAGGCGGCCGGCGAATTATGGAAGCAGCCAATGCGACGAGCGCAAGAGAAAATATCAGCTCCATGCGGCTCAATCCCAGCTCTGACAATCCTCGTCATTTAAGCCCTAACATAGAGCTATGACGAATAAGAGCTGGAAGCGTTCTATATGGATCTGGAGTCCCTCTACAGAGAAGACCATACTTTCTTCGAGGTCATCGCCAGTGATTTTAACGCCGAGCTTGGCCCCAGAAGCAGGGCCAAAGAGCTCCACATGAAGTCTCATGGAATGGAATGGAATGAGCAGGGTTAGAGGCTGTCCGAGTTTATCATGTCGACCCATACTATCCATGCTAACTCGCAGTTCCAGGAGCCCTCTCATTACCGATGGACATGGAAGTCACCTGTTGGACAGTAGCATAATGAAATAAATCCCCGGGACTGTTGTCAACTGGGACCATTTTGCTTCAATGCGAGTTTGTGAGAAGATTCGTTTGCGAAAACATCGATGAAGAATACTACCGATTTGTCAAACACTTCACTATGGCGACAGAAAAGCAAAGAGTTTCAAAGTTGCCAAATAACGTCTCTCTCCGAAGACTCTTAAGCTGATACGCCAGCGTGGAAACGCGCGAGCAACGGCCAATAACCAGCTAACGTTCGAACTTGCGAAGCTATACAGAGAAGCGATCAAGAAAGATCTGAAAGAGATAAGAGCAGCAGTCTTGTCAGAAGCCGCGACATTTGTACTCTCGCGATACTTCGGTGAGGCTTGTAACGGTGTGGATATGATCGATTGCACTGAACCCTCTCTGAAATCATGCTTGCTCACATGACTGCCCTTCATCTGATATTCTGCCAAGCCTGTTAAGGATGATTCGTGTAAAAAGCTTATAGATTACACAGAGCAGGCAAATTGGGTCATAACTGCCAAGTCGTCTGGATCTCCCTTCTTATACAGCAACATGATCTTGCTAGTTTTCCACGAAGTGGGCACTTCACATTCCGACAGGTACCGCGTGAAAAGCTGGGCCAGGGTTTTGACAATGACTGGCTGAAGGCTCTTTAGATGCTCAGCTTTGATCCTGTCGGGACCGTGTGCCGATTCTTCATCGACGTGATGGCAAGTGGTATTTCGGGAGGGAGAACCGAAGGAGCGATATATACATCTTGCCCGAGATGGTAGGTAGGCAGGTAGACGTGGCTGTCGACAAGACCCGAGTAGAAGTCGTAGATGACCCTCCCAATTGTCCTTCAGGATGCGATAACAGTTCCGTCAGGACGACGAATGGAAGTTATCTTGGTCTCATATGTATTGACGAAACTCCGACGTGCTTTGCAAATGCTCTTCCCAGCGTCGGCGGTCTCAGTCGAAACTGCTGCTCTTCTCTCTTTCAGATATTCCTTTATCGCTTCTCTGCATAGCTTCGCAAGTTCGAACGTTAGCTGGTTATTGCCTGCAGCTCACGCAATTCCACGCTGGCGTACAGCTCAAGAGAATTCGGAGAGAGATGTTTCTTGGCAACTTTGAGATTTTCTGCTTTTCTGGCGCCATCGTAAAGTGTTCGACGGGAAGCTCGTTTTCTTCATCGATACTGTCGCTAACGGATCTTCCCACAAACTCGCAAGCGGAGCGAAGTGGTCCCAGTTGGCAACAGTCCTGAGGGTTTGTTTCCTGATCAACACAGCTCTCTTTCCACGCGCTGAGAAGCGGAATCTAGCGCGGAGAAGACGATGGTCTGGTCTTCGGAACAACAGCGACGTCAGTTAGGCAAATTTTTCGTTTGACGATGATGTGATTTATTTCATTATGCTACTGTCCAACAGGTGACTTCCATGTCCATCGGTAATGAGAGGGCTCCTGGAACTGCGAGTTGCCTGGGTAGTGTGGATTGACATGATAAACTCGGGCAGCCTCACAATTGGCTCATTTCATTCCATTCCGAGAGCCCCGATATGGAGCAGTTCAACCGTTCTTTTGGGGCCAATCTTGGCGTTGAAATCACCAACGATGACCTGCGTAAGCAACGAAGACTGCTAGAGTTGAGGTTCAGCCACATCTTCTCAATCGCAAACGTCCGATTCGTGCTGTCAAGCTTTCGTGCGAATCGATGTTCATGGCCAAGTGCGTGATGAGGACACTTTCACCGCCGGCGCCTCTGATGTCGCATGTTACAAGGAACAGTTCTTCTCCAGTCTCGAATACAGCATGCAGCGGGCGACGCCTTCTCGTCTCGGTCAGTACGACGACGTCGTACTTGATCATCCTGGTTTGCATCATCTGATCTTCGATGCACGCTTCCGATGCAAGCGTTTTTTGAGAGTACATATCGCCATCTTGGTCATTCTCCTTTTGGGCGGCCTGTCGTAACCCCGGGATTTTAGCAGCCGCTGCCGAGCGGTATTGGCCCCCAACGCTGCCGTATCAGGAACCCCCTCAGCTTCAAGGGAATGAGGCCCATTTTTATTACTGTTTTTGGCATATGAGTAACCACGTATAGCTCGCTAGGCTTTAATATGTGGGCTTTAATACGTACGTTAACATTGACGACCGTGCAGTTCACATGTGGACTGCAGTTCTATTTTTTGTTTTATTCATCTGAATTTCCACTTTCTTTTAATTCCTCTTCTCAAAACATTACATCAGGCCTAAATGAAACCAGCATATAGCGTGGTCCTAGAAAATCTTCTAGTTCTGCAACTCCAAAGGTGTTTTTTTCCAAGGAGTACATTACCTTGCTAAAATTTTCGTTCGTTGAACAACTTCAAAAAATTAGATAGTTTGAAAAGACGGTCGTCATAAGCATTTCCAAATGCAAAGCTCGTAAAAATTCCCCGAAACGATCTCTGGTAATGATTAACCCATTGGCGACCGCGCCTTTTACATTGTCCTTGCATTAACTTTCAATTTCTCTTATAACTGCAGTTGGAAGTTAATGATTCCTGTATCACGATGCCTCAAGATTCTCTAGAATGTTGTAAGCTCAGCTGATACTTGAAAACGTGAAAAATTATAAGAACACTTGATGAATAATATACAGGGTGGCTGAAAAGTATGGGACGACACATTTGTAAGCGTAAGTTCAAAGGTAGAGACCAGAGCAACAAATAAACTTAATGAGGAATAGAGTAGAACTACAAGATCACTTAGGACAGCAGGTGTTTGAAGTTCGATCCTTTTGCTCTTACACAGGCCTTCAGGCTCTCGATGACTTAATCGACCGTACGCCGCAGGTAGTCGACGTCAATATCGTCCCACGCCTTCTGAAGCGCCAACTTCTGAGCGTCAAACGTGCGGTAGGAGCGTCCTGCAATTTCGCTCTCTAAGTACCCCCATACAGAGAAGTCCATTGAATTGAGATCTGGTGGAGAGGAAGGTCAGATGTCTTTACCTCAGTAACCGGGGAAGTGCGCGTCCAACAGGCTTTTGTCGACTTCGAGGCATGAGGAGAGGCCCAATTTTGCTGATGGACGAATGATCGCTTACGAAAGTGTTCAGTGACCCAGAGTAGCAGAGCGTCCATTAAAACTACCTTTTGGTGGACCTCGGAGTTGATCTTCACATTTCTGTCGATGAGGACCAAGGGTATTTTGCATTCTGATGTCACCCCGGCCCGAACCATAACACTTTCGGAAGAGCTCTCGAAAAAGTTGTTTTGCATTTTATCAGTCGACTTTGCTTGGACTCCTCTGAAAGAAACTGTCCTCGACGGAGCCGATAATTGTTTAGCTTGAGGTCGCGTTTCGCAATTTCCTGGATCGTTTGACGGCTGATGTTGAGGTCAGAAGCAATTCGATTCATGTTGACTCCATGGTTGCGGGTGATCCTCTTCCTGGTGCTGCCACGAATCCTCAGTGTGTTCACTGTTCTCGGTCGTCCCCTTTTTGGCTTCGCAGAGGCTCGATTTCGATTTCGAAGAGCAGCGGCAACATTCCGTACGGTTGGAGAGGGAACAGCGAGTCGTTTCGCAATGTCGCAGCTCCTGAAACCTTCTCTGAGCAGCTTCTCGATAGTGGGTCAATGCGCAGAAACTCTCGTAGCGACTGTTCGGGGGAACGGTCAATCGAATGACTTATGTGGATTTTTGTACAGATCCCAAGCTTTCTAATAGTCTCACAAGATTCTGAAAATACTCATTGGCAGGGTGCCAGCAAGCGTCAATCGGCGCGTCCTATACTTTTCAGCCACCCTGTAAATACTACAGGAGCACGATATGGTGTGGCCTGCCGGTGGGCCACGCGGTCGTCAATGGGTTAATAACGTGCTTATAAAAACCAACATCGAGCAGCAACAAATGCTGGTCGAAGTCGACAACGCCTGTGGAAAGATCGGATTACGACTGAACCTAACAAAGTCGATGTCACGCCAAACAGATTGATACCTGGTGCTCCATTCACGCTGAACGGAGCGAACATTTCTGAATGCTCTAACTGTGTGTATCTAGGTCGGGAAGTCAACATAATGGACGGCATAGCTCCGGAGCTGTGCAGAAGGTAACACGCCACGTGGGGAGCATTCAAAAATGTCGAGGGAGTAGTGAAGAAGACAAAGAACATCCGGCTCCGCGCTCACCTTTTTGTCCTTTCTGCTTTGGCGAACACCTTGGAGACTTGGACTCTACGAAAGCAGGATGAGCATGCAGTTAGCGCGATTCAACGCGCAGTGGAAAGAAAGATGCCCGGAATTTCCCTATACACGCAAGTGCAGAAGGGAATCTGAAGTTCCGAGTTTCGTCGAGATCAGGGATGTCGATGATTACGCCAAGCAATCCGAAATCAGATGGGCCGGGCATGTCATGCGATATAGTGATGACCGTTGGATCGGGGCGGTTACCGACTGGATCCCTTGGAACGTCAAACGATCACCAGGACAGCCGCCGGTCCGGTGGCCAAACATCTTTACGAAAGCTCTGGACGAAGAAATATTCGCCCCGTTTCCCTCGTGCGGGTACGATTCACTGGACTACTTTGGCTTACGATAGGGACGAATGGAGACGTTAATAGCGTCGGCCCGAGGAAATCGATGATCAACGGGGCGGCAGGTGATACAGGTGATGCTTATAGAGACAATCGGATGATGTTGCTCGAGCTCACTGATCACACACACGCACACACACAGACACACCCATACACACATACACACACTCTTAGCGCGTTGTATTCAGCAGGATACTTTGGTTTGTGTTTAGTTGTAAGCATTCGGAAAATCAGCTCTCGTCACTTGGTCATGCCTCAAGGCTCAAGGTAGCTGACCTTAATGGGAGATTCGCGCTACACGATAGTGTCACTGAAGAAGCCCTTTTTCGAGTATGTTATCTAATACAAAGTATGGAGTTGTTCGGAATGAATTGGGAGTTTTGAGGATTTTGAAAAACTCTTTTGTAATGAGCGGACCTTAATCAATGATATTCTCTCAATTTTGTTCGATCAATTTTCTTCATATTCTTGGTCACTTCACATTCCCTCTATTTAAGAACTTCTGGGTACTTTCGACAAAGGACTGTGCTTCACGTAGTTCGATATCATCATCTTCAGTGAAGACTTTCCATTCAGGAGTCCTGCAGGAACCAGGATGAGTGGTAGTCTGCTAACGCAAGATAAGGGCTATATTGTGCATACAACATCAATTCTAGAACGAGCTCCAGTGTTTTTCTCCAGTCGCCATATATGTATGAGTTCTAGGTCCACCACGATAGAACACGATCCATTGTAGCTACCTAAATCTAGCCGGTTCTGAAGATTGCTTGTTTAGGTTAAACTGTTTTTTCGTTTTCTTTGCTTTTTGCACGTACAAATATCGCGGATCGGTACAGGTTCGTGTGAAACCTCTGCGTATCTTCCCCCATCTCAAAACTCGATGTTGTAAGAGTGCCGTCCTCCTTCAAGCGCGAGGTGGTATAATTTTGTATTGAAGATTCCTACAGCATTTTTCAGACTAGTTTAGTTTAAGGCTGCTTCCAGAAGTCTCTTCTCCCTGTATAGCTGAAGGTCTCACCGCATGTTTGTCTGCAGCTCATATTTGCTTGCATCCATTCAAGACGTGTGGCGTTCTAGTCAAGCCCCAAGGTTTTCTTTACCTCTGAAGGTCCTTCGTCGCATCTGAAATGCGAGCGGAGGTATGCACTCGAGTAAGCTTGGCTTGTTCAGCACAGCTGAGGGGAACACGAACCAGCGCGTCATATTCTTAGGTCGGGTCATCCTGCCGGCCAGATCGGAACAATGCGTTGTTCAGAACATCTCCACTGTATTCAGTATACTTCGAGCTCTTTGCGCGGTGTTGAGGGACCTTATCCAGCTCGCTACTGAAAATCTGCTCTTAGCGCGGAGTCGATCGATATGATCAGAACCACTGCAGAAAAACGGTACCACGCCACCATATAGTAAGCGCCACTTTCTGCTCGTTAATATGTGGTCCACTCAGCACGAGTTGTACTATGAAGGCTCTCATGTCCAGCGGCGATCTTCCTTCTTCTGAAAAAAATTGTCATGGAAGAGTCGACCCGCGAACCGAGTCCTGTTAGACGTTTCCGGTCTCGTTCCTGTCGCTTCATTCCGATCTTTGCAGTGCTGAATTCTTCCTCTGATGAATCGCCAGTCCTAGCCTTGAAATCTTCAACAACGAGCATGTAGAAAGACTTTCCGTTGTGGTGATCTCCTAAAGTTGGTGGAAAAACGCAACGAGCTCTACTTCTGCAGCTATAGAATTTTAAGAATATGTAGCAGTTGACGATAGTGAGGGCGTTCAGGTGCGCATTTCGTAGGCGTATGATGGCAAAGCTGATTAGGTTTCCATCATTCATTCGTCGCCCATCGGTACCCTTGCTCTTGATTTATTGCAATGCAGTCGCATGATGCTTTATGCGCCTAGTCGCCTCGAGGAGTCCATGAAGAGAAAACCAAAACTGCCACAGGAACAGCACCTCGGATCCTTCCTTCGGAAGTGAAATTTGCGATTGCGAGCATGAAAAGGGGCACTACCCGAGGCTCCGACAAGATCTAAGTCGACCACTTCGTGCGGGTAGCTACGAACTTCATGCGTTTCTCGTAACACACATGACATCCTACCTCCAGGAGGAGAGGAGACCCAACCAATGAAGGAATTCGCGAATGGTCGTTCCTCACAAACGGGGAGACCAAGGTGATCTTTGTAACTACCGTCTAATAAGCTTGTTGAGTGTGCTTTACAACTGTTCGCGAAAATCTTTTTAACCCACATATTGCGCACGTTGGATGAAGCTCAAAACGCAGAGCAATTTGGATTTCAGAAGGGATTGAGCTGCTGCAGTGGGTTATGAAGTCGTTAGACTAGGGCAGTCTGAAAAGAGAGGTTTCCCTCAAATTTCTCCGATTTGCGGACGGCATCGTTCTCTGTCAAGTAGCGTTGCGGAAGCTGAGACCATGCCTGCTGAACTTAATTGGACAGAAAAGAAGATAGGGGTGCTGATCAACCAAACAAAGGCACAGTTTATGAAGAATGCTTGAGCTGACAAAGGTAAAATTAGGATCAAAGAGTAAGACAGAAAGCAGCGTGTGTAGCCTTCGGATCTGTGAAAGATGAAAAAGGTCAACAACCATCTGGCTGACACAGGACTTCGCGCTGACCTGTTCATCTCTATAGTTCTTCCTTCTGCTAACAGTCGAAGATTTGGGTGACCAGTGCCTCCACGTAAGAGCTTTGAGCATAAGTGACAGAGCTCTCGGACAATGCCTTTCGAGGTTCAACCGGCCCACGCAACATCAAGACGGACCTCGCAGCTCCGATATGTGAAGAACTCTTGTCTTAGCGATCCGATGGAATACATGAAAAACGCCAAACTTTGATGGGCTGATCATATCATGAGAAAAGATTCTTTCAAATGGACAAGACGGACAGTGGAGAGGGCTACAGTAAGGTGTTCACGAAAGGGTAACCTGCTGCGAGATAGGAGATATGCTTAAAACAGCTGCGAAAGCAGCTGACTCTTCACGTCGCCCTCTTCGTCGAATTCTGGGTTGCCATGGATGGCCATCGCGAAAGACAGATGCGAATGATTTGTTGCTCCTGCATGAATGAAGACGAGCCGCATTAGTATAAGTAATTTTAGCTAGTAGAGGTTTGAATAAACATTTTGGTTCCTGTAAACACTTCAAAATATATCATCCGGTGTATCTAATCAAACTGGTAGCCTAGCTGTTGGGATCGCATGTCAGTAGAGAAATTGGTCTCGTATAGAATGATCTGCCTGGTTTGATCGAAAGTTCTGGCGAGTTGAGGCAGTATATAAACTTAAGCTTATTGTACTTTTATTAATAGCTCCCAATAAATCTTGCTGTTCTTCTCAATTAGCCAATAACACAGCAGTTGACGATCAGCATCACGACTTCAAAGACCATTCCGCCATCGCCAGGATGTCAGAAGCCTTTCCAATCAAGGACCTCCTGCAGATGGTGGCCAGTCAGCAGAAGCTGCTCGTCGACCTGCTCCAGAAGAATGCAACGTCTACAGTCGCACTACAAGAACCCGTATTCGACCAACTCTCGAAGGGATTGAAAAGTATTCCTCCGATGCTGACCAAGACAACTGCTTCAATCTATTTCAATGCACAATGACATCCTCGAGGTCTACTGTCATGGGATTGGAGAAGCGAGGAAGGCGCGCTTACTCGTCTCTGCCCTAGACACTGCAAGCCACACCCACTTCGCTCGCCACATCCTGCCCAAGGAGCCAAGAGACTTGAAGTAGACGATGTTGTTGAAACCCAATGACGCTATTCGGCACCAAATAAACATTTCGCTCAACAAAGACATTGGCAACTTCTTCAACTTGCTTAAGGCTCGCTAAATGGAAGTCAACTTTAAGGGCATCAGGCAGGACGCGCTTGAATGCGTAGACTTTGTGTTTGCCTTCCAGACTCCGCGACTGGCCGACTACCGCGTTCTTTCTTCGCAAGCAATGACGGTCAATGACGACTCCAAAGTCGTCAAAGCCGTCGACTCATCGGAAATTCGCACTGTCCACAAAAGAAAGAAGCGGCGCCTCACCCGCCATCACCATGTTCCTGAGCAACACTGGACGAAGGGTCGCCCACAAAATCGCAACGCGATCAGTGCCGCTCAAGAGTCAAGGACTGCGCCGCGACGTCACATCAAGCAGATATTACCATGCACATGGTACCAACGAGACATCGGCCGTATAGGAGATGTCCAAAAACACACGGAACTCGACATTATGGGCTTCCCATTCGCCCCCACTTGAACAACGGCGCCGACATCACCATAATCTCTCGTCCAACTTGAATGCAACTTGGAGTCCCGTGTCTACAAAAAACCTCTAATTTCTTCGAGAGAGCCAATGGTCCACCATTGCCCACTCACGGAAGGTTTAACGCGGATTGCGCGGTCATGGGCAATAAAGGCAAGGCTAACTTTGAGAAAGACGTCTGCTGCCTCTAAGACGACAATCACCTTCTTGGCATTGCATGAGCAAATCTCGGAATTCAACTCAGTCTCGAAGAGATCCAACACTCAGATGGTGCAACTGCTTGACTACGACGCAATCCAAGAAAAGGCAATCAGTGAGGCACAACTCCGCGGATATCTTCAAGCCGGAACTTGGACGCTGTGCCAACGGACTGCTCCAATCGTCGTTGTGAAAACCAATGAATCCATTCGACTTTGCGCTGACTTCGCGACGGGACTCAGCAACGCACACCTGCTGCACCGGCACCCATTCCTCACCGCAGAGAACTTCTTCACCAAGCACAGTGGAGGAACCGTCTTTTCCCAGATCGACTCCGCCGACGCCTACCACCGGTCGAAGTCGACAGTCGGCTTTAAGGAATTTCTCACATTCAACAAGCATCGACTGCTCTACCGTTTGCCGTTTGGAGTTAAATCAGCACCTGGCATCTTCCAGCAGATCATCGACTCCGTGGTCACTGGGCTCAACGGCGTTGCTGCCTACCTCGACGACGTCATCGTCACCGGCAGCACACTTTTCGAGCCCAACGCCAACTTAGGAACCTTATTTTCAAGGATATCCGCCCACGGCTTCCGCGCCCCTACTGACAAGTGCTACTTCGGGATGATCCAGTTGACCTACCTCGGACGTCACCGCTTCCAGACACCAACCCGGTCCCAAGAAGATCGATGCCATCACCAAATGCCAAATCGAAGGATAACGTTTAGGTTCGCTCATCCCTTCTCCGGTCTCATCAACTACTACGAAGTGTTGGTTCCAGCGATGCGTCAGCTTCGTGCACCGCTCGACTCACTACTCAAGACAGGTGCTTCGTTCAACTGGAATTGCGAATGCGACGCCGGTTTTGAACGCGCCAAGGAAGTGCACGTGCTCCTGACTCACTGCAACCCAAGTCTGCCAACAGCCGGCGCTTAAGACTATGGTATAGAAGTAGTCATCTCCCATTCTTACCCGGATGAATCAGAGAATGCCGTCTACTACGCTAGCCGCCTTCTCGGTGCGACGGAGAAGAATAACGGTCAAACAGGAAAGGAAGGTCTTGCATTCATCTACGCCGTCCGCATGTTTCACCGCTACGTCTATGGGCGACACTTCACTTTTTTCACAGACCACAAGCCACTCTTGGTCATATTTGGATCGGAGAAAGGACTTCCTGCGTACACGGCTATCGCTTTCAACGCTGGGCTTTCACCCTGCGCACCTACGATTTTGACATCGAATATCGGAGTACTACCAGCTACGATCAGGCAGACACGCTATCTCGCTTCATTTCTGCTTAGTCGCCACTGGAAGAAGACGTCAAAATCGCTAAAATCGCCAGAGACGCCAACGCCATCGTCCACGACAGTGTAAATAGTCTGCGGGTCACTGCCGAAGATGTAGCATATGCTACCGCTGAAGACGACTGCCTGCGCTAAGTCCTGGACCATGTAGTCCACAACAACTGGCCGAAGAAGCCATCACTCCACGTTGCCAATTACGCTCATCTGCGCAACGATCTTTCACCAAGGAAAGCATCCCTACTCTTCGGTAGTCGCATCATCATGCCGCCTGCACTCCTATACAAGATCAGTACTCTACTAAAACGAAATGCCCAGACTCACAGATGCTCCACATCATGTCATCACGATGACGGCAATGATGAATGCAATTTCGGAGTCGATTGTTCTTTCTATTTTATAGCGGTTTGTTTTAACTGTGTAGAGCTTCGAATAGTTCAACGCAGGGTATTCACGGAATCTCATGATACATAGAGGCTGAAAGAAGTTTTTTTTTAGCGCACCAGTCTTCCGAAAAGTACCAGAAGCCAGGCAAGTGACAGTGGAGTAATAGAGTCGGCTGCCTGGAGTGGAACATCATGCTTATCGGACGGTTATCATACAAGGATATGCATTGCACTAGACCCATTCATGTACATATGTAAACAAATATATATACAGTAGCGCTCAAAAGTCTTCGCTGGAACGCCTTTCCAATCGTAACTTTTTTCTAGTGAAGATATTTGAGAAACACGTGAATTTGCCAAACCTCACCTCGAACGGAACCCATTTATACTTCTCGGCTTCAAAACTGGGGGATCACGTGAATAAGTTGCAGTGCAAAAGTTTTACTACTGAAGCATTTTCCTCTGATGATTGCGAAGCTAGCGATAATAGCATTTTTTGCATCCTGTTTGTGCTCGACGTTATTACTTGTACACGCAAGGTATACATAGAAATACAGGACTCACTAAATGAGTTTGGCAGGCAGTTGTAAGCATGAAGGACTTAGGGATAAAAGTCACGGCCATTTCAAGAAGACAGACTATCCAATGCTATCTTGTCAGAAATCTGTTTGTGATGCTGAGAGAACGGGAGGATTTCGATGCTCTCCATGTGCCCAGGACAGACGGTCATCAGCCTAGGACAGACGGATCATACTTTGGTCAACATAAGGTACCCTCGCCTTACTGTGGCTGACATTGCCACTGAATTCAACGTTAGCGATGACACCATTCTTTGTCGGCAGACAGTAGGAGACGCTTAAATAATGCTGGTATTTGTGGGAAGCGTCCAGTCGAGAAGCCGTTCATCAGTCCAAAAAATAGGAGAGCTAGAGTGGAGTACGGTGCGAGCAACGTCCATTTGGGGAAAGTTTCAGTCGAAGGTACACCTTACCCACAACCAAGCATGGTGAGGAAATGTGATGGTGTGTGATATATCTGAATCCTATAGAGCATAAGTGGGAAGAGCTTAAAAGGAGTTGTTCGAACAATTTCAGTAGGAACAGTGAAGAAATATTCGCTCAATTGGCGAAGGAATGAGCCACCATGCCGGTGTCCACCATCCAGAAATTAGTCGAGTTGATGTCTTCTCCCTGCGATGATGTCATCAAAGGCCGGTGTTTTCCTACCAAATACTGTTGTTTTTCATGTTTCACACGTTGCTATTCCGAAACTAAACGGTTTTTCTCAGGTCAGTGCTATCTGCATTTCCGACTGAATGTGAGTTAAACCTCACTAATGTACTGTGAACAATAGCAAATTGCAGATTAATAGCGGTAGATTCACAATACGCCTTTGTTTTTCATGTGAAATAAAATCGAAATAAATCGGAAAATAAAATCGGACAGCCGTTAACCCTGCCTCATTCCATTCCATTCCGTGAGTCCCGATGTGGAGCTCTTCAGACGTTCATCTGGGGCTAATCTTGGCGTTAAAAATCACCAACTTTGACCTTGAAGAAAGTACGGTCTTCTCTGTAGAGCCTCTCCAGATCCATATGAAACGCCTCCAACTCATCTTCTTCTTAGCTTGATGTTGTTGCGTAGGCAACGAAGATGGTTAGAGCTGCGGTTGAGCCACATTTTCTTAATCGCAAACGTCCGATTCGGGTTGTTAGGCTTTCGTACGAATCGATGCTCATGGCCAAGTGCGTATTGACGAGGACACCTACGCCGCCTACGCTTCTACTGTCGCATGTCCCAAGAAACAATTCTTTTCCAGTCTCAAATACAGCGTGCAGCGGGCGATGCCTTCTCGTTTCGGTCAGTCCGATGACGTCGTACTTGATCTTTCTAGCATGCATCATCAGGTCTTCCATACACGCTTCTGATGCAAGCGTCCGTGCGTAGAAAGTAAAGATCGCCATCCTAGTCCTTCTCCTTTTAAGCAGCCTGTTTTGGCCCATGGATATTAGCAGCCTCTTCCGAACGGTCCTACCCAACGCCTCCGTATTAGGAGCTCTCTCAGGTTCAGGAGAATGAGACCCATTTCTGCTACTATTTTTGGCGAGTAGATACCCAATGTGTAGCGTGAAGGCCCTGACGTGAGGGCTAGGTCGACTCCGGGAGCTTGCCAGGCTACTCCGAAGTTGAAGTGAACGAGGGGCTTCGTTTCTGGAGGCGGCCCCGAATCGCCTCCCAGACACTTCCCAGTCACTCGATAGCAAGCTTTTGAATGAGTCGATGGGCAGGATATTAACTGCACCCATAGACTCTCCACACACGTACGCGTGAATACGCATGCCAGAAATAGATGGTATTTGACCAATCAGAGCAAAATCAAGGAGTCCATCCCCTGAATACACTTGCGTCTCTGGGCAAGTACCAGAGACTAACCGGTTGGGGATCCTTCAGGGAGAGAGAACTCACGGTGAAGGAAATCCGTAGACCAGGTGACTCCTATGTCATTTCATTCGCGATGAACATAGGAGTTACCTGGTGGACAGTTTCGTAATGAAATGGACCACGTCATCTTCCATAGAAGATTTTGCCTGACTGACGTCGCTGTTGTTCCAAAGTTTTACACGGGATCGGACCATCGGAAACTAAACTAGGAAAGCTGAGTCTACAAGAAACCAAGTGACGACTCTCTTCGAAGGCTCTTGAGTCGATACGTCAGCGTGGAATCGCGCGAGCTGCAGGCACTAACCAGCTGACGTTCGGTCCCGATTGGATCAAACCAGAACATCTGAAGAGTCTTCCACCAGTCATCGTCAGAACTCTGGCTGGGTCCTTCACGCGTTACCCGTCGGATTGCGAAGTGCTCACCTCGTGGAAAACTAGCAAGACTGTGTTGCTTTATAAAAATTGAGATCCATGCGATATTGGCAATTATCGCAAAACCTGCCTGCTGTCTGTAATATGCAAGGCTTTCACTCCTGTCATCCTGAACAGGATTGGCAGAATACTAGGTGGAGGATAGTCATGCGAGCAAGCAAGGTTTCAGAGAGGGTTCAGTACAATTGATCATATCCACACTTTTACAAGACTCATTGAAGTAATACTAGAGTACAAAATACCGTTATGTCTTACGTTCATCGATTGAAGAAGGCCTTCGACACCGTTGAGACAGAAGCGGTAATTGAAGCCCTGGGCGACCAGAGTGTTCCTACTCAATATATAAGGATGCTTAGTGAGCTCTACGACAACTTCACGACAAGGATTTCACCATTCTACAAGGAAGTCATTATCAACGTGAAGAGAGGTGTCCGGCAGGGCGATACCATTTCGCCCAAACTTTTCAATGCCGCTCTCGAGAATATCATGCGTCATTTGGGATGGGAAGACTTGGGGGTGAAGTTCGACGGCCGCTACTTACATCACCTCGCTTTGCAGACGATGTCGTGCTTATGGCACCGAATATTGAGCAGGCGGAACGAATGCTGGCCGAGTTTGACAGTGCTTGTGGAAGGATTGACTCGAAACTGAACCTAACGAAGACGATGTTCTTAAAAAACGGGTTGGTATCTGATGCTCCTTTCACACTATACGGAAAGGATATCTCTGAATGCTTTAGCCATGTATATCTAGGTCCGGAGCTGTGCAGAAGGAAACGGCCGCGTGGGGAGCATTTGAAAATATCGAGGGAGTAATGAAGAAGACAAAGAACATACGGCTCCGCGCTCGCCTTTTCGGCACTGCTGTCCTTCCTGCTCTGACGTACGCCTCGGAGACTTCGACTTACGAAAGCAGGATGAGCATGCTGTCAGCGTTACTCAACACGCTTTGGAAAGGACGATGCTCGGTATCTCCCTATAAACGCAAGTGCAAAGTGGATTCCGGAGTTCCGAGCTTCGCCACCGAACGAAGATCAGGGATGCCGTTGATTACGTCAAGAAATCGAAGATCAGGTGGGCCGGACTCGTTATGCTATATAGTGGTGACCGTTGGAGCAGGACGGTTGCTGACTGGAGCCTTCAGGGCATCTAACCAACTCCAGGACGGCCGCCAACGAGATGGTCAGACTTCTTCACGAAGGCTCTGAACGGAAGGAATGTTGTACCTCGTGTCCCTGAAGCGAGGACGAAGGACGATTCACTGGACCACTTCGGCTCGTGACAGGGACTTTACTGGCGCCCGCTCGAGGAAATCGACGATCAAGGGGACGACAGGTGATACAGGTGATACAGGTTCTCAAAGCTCTTAATACTTCACTTTATTGTCTAGCTTTCGGCATATAATGCCTTCCTCAGACCTTAACCTTACGATACATAGCTGCAAACAATCAGTCAATAATCACTTATGAAGTATTGCTCAAAGTGTTCGGCCAACTTTAACTTGCCGTGACTTTTTTCTCAGTGGTGCAAATGCATGAGATTTTGATATAATTGATTGAAGTATATTTCACACTATCCAACACTACTTGACTGCAGTACAGCCATATCCACATACTAATGGGGAGGCGTTTGTAGATCATGCTGAAAGCAAGTTTGTGATGTCTGCAGTTATCCGCACCTTATTCACGTATTTCTCCTCTTCTATGTCTCCTACATTAGCGCTCGTACACTTTGGACACGGCAAAAAGGAAAGAAATCCTAGAAGCACCAATGTCCCTATTTTCAGTTGGTTTTGATTTCAAGCTCTTTGGGATATTCGGAACATGATCGAAATGCAGGTTAATAGTGGTAAGTATTCACACTACACCAATGCTACAAATATTGAAGTACCGCTAGTAATAAAGGAGTTACGACTGAAAATTATAGCTGAAGAAGCATTTCGTCGAACACTTTTGAGCGCTACTGTATATAATGTCTGTAATACATAAAACACATCCTATCAAGAAAACCGGAAATATTGGGGAAGAGGGATGTGAACCTGTTGGCGGGGAACTCGAAAGGGAAACGGGACACCGCTCTTCTGCTGTGGCGACGGAAGTTATCATTCAGTCTGAAGAGGTCACGCATCTCCTCCTTTGCCGATTTCTGGCTTGATACGGTATACTTCCTGTGCTTCCATGATTTTCCTTCCCAGAGGACGTAGCAGATATTTATGCAAAAGCCTCACATCGATATGGAGCGTTCTCCTTCTAATACTTGAGTGTACGGTTCCTGGAAAAACTGCTATGTGGGTAGGCAGCGGGATTAGCCAACGCTCTTCTATGTTCGTCCAGGCGGATCTTCAAGGGTCTCCCCCCACATACTTCTCTCACATCCTCCGCATTGAATCAAATAAACGGTGTATCGAAGCTCACAGATCCTTTCAGATGAACAGTAGCGACAAAGCTGCACGCGGCACCATTTTCGTAGACTCGAGAAAATGTCAGGCGATCCTTCAGTGTAGGAGGAGGTCGGAAAACAAGTCGAATAGGAAGCTGGGAGGTCTCTACGACGCAGGTTATCTCACGTGCCATTTTCTCATCAATAATAGAAAGAATGAGGCTCACACTATCAGCCGTTATGTATGGGACTCAGATCCTCGTGTTGCCTTCAGAGTATCCATTGCTATATTAAGAGTGCCGTTTGCCTTCATATAAGCACGATGTGCGCTTTTAGAATGAAACAAGATGTTCGACGAAGCACTTTTTCGATATAGGTGGTCCTTGTAACCTTCACTAATCCAGACCTTCGCACTGAGGAATGGTAGAAATCCATCCGTCTCTGAATCTTCCACTGTAGAGGCTATGCTAGCATCGTGAGAGTTCACTCTCTTCAGTGTTTCCACATGGTCTTCTTCTGTTGTGCTTCTGTTACGAGGGAAGCATTTTGTCCATGTTTGAATTGATGTACAAGAGAGTGAAAAGCGTTGCGTCGATAATAAAGAAACGGGCAGTCCTGAAATGGCATAACAACTCTACGATACGGCTCCATCGGTGCCGATGGTTAACAGCTTGGTGAAGACGCACAAATCTCCGGCAACAACAAACATACTGTCCCTCCCATTGAATGAAGTCAAGACGAGACCGATTATCGCATCTTGTGGTGGATCAGCAGACGGATTGAGCTGGCTTTTAGTCCGTTTGCTCTCGCCATTTTTGCATACGTGGCAGCGCACATTGTCAATGTTGAAAAACTCATTTTGTCGCTTCACCAACGTCCGCTACCGAAGAAAACCTTCCACGCGAGCTCCGATGTGGCATCCTTATACACGGACGTGAATAACGCGGGAGCAGTGCAAGCTGTCTCATCGTTCATTGAGGATAACAATGACCATCACAATGATGGGATTTCCCGCCAGCGAAGTTAAGTATCTCATCGAAGCGGCACTGGAATGCAACATTTTTTGCTTCGACAATAGGTTTTACAAGCAAAAACGAGGGCTCGCCATGAGCAATCGTATAGCACCTGTTTCAGTAGTCATCTTCTTGGACCACATCGAGAAGTCATCATTAACTAGTGGAATCCTGTTCTACAAACGCTATATCAATGACGTGTTCATTATTGGCACAACAGAAGAAGACCATGTGGAAACACTGAAGAGAGTGAACTCTC
>UZAF01019681.1:0-22255 GCA_900617895.1 Haemonchus placei | reverse complement strand
ACAAAATGGTCACAGGCAGCCTGTAGTAAAGAAATCTCACTAGCACGCTGTCGGTGACCCTTTTGATGGGAGAAGGATTTGTGTTTGACAAGCAACCGAAACCTCATGTGAAATATTCCCATGCTCTGTAAGCTCTTCTATAATGTAATGCGCTGATCCTTTCAACAATGAGAAAAGGTTGTATGAGTTGCACTGAAACGTTTTCGGCAATAGGACAAAACACCCATTTACTTGACTAGTTTTATTAGTTGTTAATAATCGCCATACCTAGTGATGCGAATGTCTTCACATGGATATTGAGTTAAGGGTAAGTGAGGAAAAACCTTTCTTACAAAAGCGTAATGGGCCGCTAGACACAGTACATAGTGGAACGAAAAAGCGTGTGCTAGGAGCAAAAGTGCGGGTTCAAGTTTGGTGGAGAGCGGAACATTCTCAATATCTTGCGTTGTATATATTTGAATAATTTCATTAGTTTTAACAGAGTATGCTTGTCTTTCGACATTCGAAAATCTTCTTAGATCAAGGTTTGTCAGTTTCCAGCAGCTAAGTGATATCAATATCGACAGGAGACCAGTGAACATAGCTCACCATATAGTAGGGACAGAAATCTGCCATCGTCAAATATCCATATCCAGAAATTGGCTGTCCTTTTTCATCATGGTACAGGTTTTCCAAATTGTAGTCGTATTCCGGCAAAAAATCTGGCGGAGGCGGGAACGTTTTGTATATCGGTAGAAGGTTACACTTAAGCTGCTTTAATCGTGCAGCAGAACATCTGCAAAGGTAAATCCTGATCAGGTATTAAAACTCAATGGAGTGGGCTCTCAGTTTCTCTTTTAGGGAAAGTCGGTTCCACTCATCACAAGAAAGCTACAGGTATTCGTCGAATGTGTAGGCAGATATTGCTGATTGAGTGGATAAAACAACATTAGTTGCGACATTACTGTAACGACAACACATCACCATTCAAAGCACTTGCTGATACTGGTATCAGCAGATATTTGAAGTATGCCCTTGACTATTGATGTCAACACTAGACCGTACATATCACATCAGATATTCCCTTCACCAATCACCCCCAGTTGCGCTTTCAATGCTTTTAAATAACAGGGATACGTTCGCCTCATCTTGTAGGGGACAGGTCCTATCTTCAGAAAAAACAGCTATCTGGCACGCCAGCAGCATAAAAACTCGATTACGGACAAAATTAGGTCTTCAGTGTTGCTCTAACTCTTAAATATGACCAATGAGTGTAGAACTAATTGTAAGTTCAGCAAGAAAGTTACACTCAGTGGCGCATCACTACACATGGAGCTCCAAAGCAGAGAACTCATGGGGTTTCCCTGCGAAAAGCTCAGATATAAACATGGAATTAGAGCAATAGTTTGATCGAAAATGCTCGCGAAAAACCGTGAAACCGTGGAAACCTGTGTCTGTGTGTCTTAAAACTGGACTAATATCAATTGGTTCTCTAATGGATTCAGACGAAGATCAAGATACGATACAGAGAAACCCATCAGCTAAGTTGTGCAATAATTGAGAAGCATCGCTCACCTAGCTTCGTTGTATATGGTGCAAAATGGGTAGGGATCTGTTGGGTTCATCTTGATCCATGTCAAGCAACTCTTCGTGGCGAAAGCGCAACCGAGATTCTTCCCCCACTCCATGTCTTCGGCCTTGCTGTAATGACGATTTTCTTGAGGTATGGTAAAAAAGTTATGCAATGAATGATCAACTGCTCTAACAAGAACGACTCACTTGTAGTCCACTTTATACCATCCAGAGTCTTCGAATAATGCCAACGTCACGCGAGATAGGGCGAACACTTGAGTACTCATACCAGACATTAACTCGTTCTCAAAAATGAGACTTCATCGAAGTCCTAACCATATCTGCTGAGGACCAGAGCCATGGGGATTGGGCAATGAGACCTAGTACTTGTAGCATCGCAGCTTTCTCAAGGGAGCTGGTCGGCCATGGCTGCGTGGACCACTGGTTACAATGTATGGAAGGTTCATTTTCAATTTGTAAAGGTAGAGGTTTTCTGTTTTTCTTTGCAGGTATGCTCGGTATATATAGTAGCAGACCTAGAACATGAAAGACTGCTCAGATTATAGTCTGCTCAGTAACTCTATCAGCACAAAAATCGGCCTCAGTGAACCTTGGAATAGTGGTAAAAGAAGATCAGAGACTGTTTGACTGTTTGGGTATTGCCCTTACGAGCCAGGTCAAGGCCGTCGGATTTGACAATGATCGATCCAAAAAGAGAAACAATACACCAAAAGCCTGAGAAGTCATTAGAATGGGCCAGCAGATTGAAAACGATATGGTGGTTGATAACGATGGTGACTTAGTTTTATGCATTGTAAAAATTAGTGCTCATACGTTTTGCTTGCTGCACCTTTCCCACATCTCTCATCCCTTGCTCATTCTTTCTAGGAGGTTTCTGAGTGGATGCAATTTCCTGCCTCGAAAACACGTTTCTCCCGAATGCGTACCAGCCGCGGGTTTATGGTTAGGAAGAAATTATTCTTCTTTTGTTAGTTTGCCACTTAAACTCCTCGCCCGCACCAATTCGGCATTTGAAGGAAATTTTCGAGTAGAAATGAACTCCCACTTCGAAGACACGTTTCTCCCAATGGCTGCCACTCGTACCCAGACCACCCTGATTTTCAAGTTCTGCTCCCTCCAAGGTTGTACAGTTGAAGTGCCGTCGAGCTTCTTTCGTGACCTTTGGTGTGACTACCATGTAAACATCATGTTTCACCTGGAATTCAACTTCATCTGAATTCATCTCCTACAGGAACATAGCTGTTACCACTCCATCATAAATAGTTAGGAAAGATAGATCATGTAACAGTAACTATATGTTTCACTTACCGGTCCTTTTGATGTTTCCCAGTCAAGACGCTTGTATTGTTGGGTAACATTGAGGGATATGTACATTGACCCTTTCCTATAAGCAACAAAAGTTTTTATTGTTTTAATACTTTCAGCACAAAATAGGCCACATTCGAAGGTGATGGCCGTATCGTTCAATTGCCAAGAGACTCAAGGGCTCATCCAAGACGCCTGAGCCATTTGTTTCTCCTCCAGCGCAACCGTGAAGTATATGAAACAGGAGTAGGATCAGCGAATGGGATAACCTGGTGTGATCTGAGTTTATATTGCCATTACACATGACTTATCCCTAAAACCTCATCATAGCTATAATGTGAAAATATTTTCTTAACAAAGGGAACATTACGGGTGAGAATGAGCCCACATGGTTTTCTCTCTCGAAAGTCCTTCATGGCTGTATTTGACAGTTACTCTTGTCTACCGAATCAAAGGAGAGCAGGCCAAAGAAACTAGCAAATCGGGTGTATTGGACCCAGGCATTAAGAGATTTGGTGCAGTCCAGGAAAATATTATACAACAGCAATCCGACAAAATCTCTGTGACAGATATGAAGAAAGGTGGATTAGCGATCTAAACACGGGCGCGGTTTTGTTAGACGTCCTGTAGTTGCCCAAATAACTTTGAGCTCACGTTCCTTTTCAAGTATTTTTATAAGCTATTTCTTTTACCGGGATTGGTTCGTAGAATCGAGAACATATTTTTTTAACTATTTTCGCAATTTTCCAGATAAATCGAACCTGGATTTCAAAATCGCATGAGAAAATCATCAAATGTGGCCTCTAGTTACAATGACATCACTCGTACCATTGAAGTTCTCCAGCTCCTGGAAACCGTGGGAACAGCTCTTGCGAGAATACTAGTGCATGAATGAGCTCATGCCTGATGACGTTTCTCCATTGCCCGAGTTTATTTGGTTTCGTCTCGTGAAACTTATCCGGACAAATATTCATAAAACCGGCTATTGGCCTGAATTCATAAATGAATTAGGTTTATTTCAAGGAATATTTTAACGTCGCCTCCTCCTAGATTCTATTCTTCACTATTAGTGGCAGCGTAAAAAGTGATTTTGTCGTTGTTTGTTTTTCCATTCAATTGGCTGCCACCAGCTATTAAATAAAACAAACAAGGTAAAGTCATGAGTGCATTCTCATCTGGATACTTATCGAGAAACTTTGTTCAGGTGAGTGTGTATAATACAATTCGTATGATGTGAAAATGAGATGGTAGTTTTTTATGAGAGCGGAAATGCAGTGCACCTGCCACTGAATCTATGTGAATATTTTAAATCAACCACTAATTAGAAGAGTCCTCCACATCATTTCAAAAGACTCAACTCCATACCACGCTTCATACTATGGGCTGTATTTGTGCTCTGTAGCGTCTTTTAAACTCACCTTCGTTTTTCAGTTGAGCGAGCTATTATACACTATTTCAAATGAAAGGCTAGGAAGACATCAATTTTGACAAGCTGGTGAATCCCAGTGAACTCATACCACCGAGCCAGTCAGCGTGCCACGGTGTCGTGAGTGTAGAAGGTAGGAAAGTTAGGAAAGTGTGTTGCACATGAGTGTATTTTACTTCAGTTTTTGCGGCACATTGTGGAATATGAGAGTGTCTGGATATTAGAGTCTAATCGACATGCCTTCTCCTCAAATAGGACGGATATTTCTTCAGCCTCACCTATTCGTGATTCCGTCGTTCAAACAATGGGCAGCGTAAGCTAATTGGCCTTCACAATTTTGTTTTGAAACTGATACAAAGAGAACAAAGTCGACATCGGTCAGCCATCCTGAACATTTTAATTCAGAGCGTACATGGAAAAATTATCTTGAAATGTTTCTCTTTGGAAACGGTACTGCCGATCGACTTTTCTCTTCAAATTTATCGCATTCGGCCTGATTAGGAGAATATGGCGATTATACAACATATAAAGAGCTTTTTCCGAGAAAATGTAATTGAAATTCATATCTTTTTGATATTATATTATTGGTCAGCCTATTGGTCACCTACATTTTGTATGCGAATGTTAGGCTGATCGAATATAGGTAATCTTGTGAATCAAGATTCTCGTTAAGTGAAAAATGAATTACAATCAGCAACCGGGTCTTTCAAAGGAGGAATAAGAAGATTATAAATAATCCCCTTATTCCTCCATTGAATGACCCGGTTGTTGAGGAGGCTACATAGAGATTGTGGGTGGTGCAATAAATCGCGAGCCGAAAGCTACCGATACTTGTCAAAAAATGCAGGCGGATTCAGGAATGGATCCGTATTTCCGCTGTGTTAGTCAATTTGGACTTTCTATTTTCTCACTGGGGTATCCGTGGAGAACGTCCTTGCCCGTGTCCGTCGAAAGTAGGTCACCCCGCCCACTTTGCGCGCGGCGCATCACACTGAGGTCTCGAGATGACATTACAGTACCACCAAGTGTCATTGGAGCAAATGATTTGCATTTGTCTGTGTTATCTTCTTCTTGGACTGACTGCCGTGGACCAAACGCAAAGCGTATGCCCCAGTGACAATTGCGTCGTCTGTCAAATATCGCGGGCGTGCGACGGCTGCGGCGTGACCTAGTTTCGACGGACACGCGCAACGAAGCGCGCCCGCATCCAATCAAACCGCAAGCACACGAGAGACGATGCGAAGTATTCCGCCAATAAATAATCCCCTTAGTCACTCCGAGTAGCCTGGCCAGCTATCTGGATTCTATCAAGAGCCTTTATATGAGATCCTGATAAGCTAGTCGTGTATACTCATAAGGGAACCTGGTAGTCCCCTAATACGAAGCGTTGCATTGAACCGCTCGGAAGAAGTCGGTCGACGAGCTGTTCTTCCAATCTAACGTTGCTTCGGGGGTATGCATTGAAGATGCGATGATGTAAGCCAGGAAATCAAGTACGAAGGGACTGGCCGAACGAAAAGACGTCACTCGCTGCACACACTCTCAAGGATGGAGGAAAGCTGTTTTTTTGGAACATCCAACTGCAGGAGAGGCAGCGGTGTAAGTGTCCTTGTCAGCACGCACTTTGCCTGTGCCTTTAACCTTGAATCGTTCACGCAATAATGCCTGAAATTCAGAAACGGAAGTTTGTCATTGGAAAAATGGTGGTGAATATCAACTCTAGCAGTGTTTGTTGCCTACGCACAACATCAAGGTATGAAAATATAAGCTCGAGGCGTCCTATTTAAACTAAAAAGGTCTTTAAAAGAACCCTACTTTCTTCAAGATCTTCATCGGTGAAGTCAACGCCATGATGTCAGAATATCGTCCGAAGAGCTCCATCTAGGAACTCACGAAGTGGAATGGGCAGCGTGGAAGCCTGCTTGATTTCTTGACGATTCACATCTCCAAAAACCCCTGCATTAGCGACGGACTTGGAAGGCACCTGCTGCACAGTTTCATAATGGAATATATCAAATAACAATCATCTTGCATAGCTCACGACGCTATTGTTACGGAATTCTAAAAATCATTGGATCATCATGTTCTCTACGCTAGGATGAGATTTTCTGGTGCGCTTCGTTCTGCACGTCGGTCGAAACTAGGTCACGCCGCAGCCTTCGTACACGGCGCGTCGGCTCGCGATTTTCAACTGAAGTCGCTGTTGTGAATGGGGCATAGAGAAGAGTTCAGTCATCTCGAAAAAGAGGCAAGTCGTTCGCTCCACTGACACTTAGTAGTACTGTGGTGTCATCTCGAAATCGTAGTGGGTTGCGCCGTGCGCGAGTTGGAAGGGCGGTAATTGGAGCGTCAAGCACCCGGGGTTTTCCTATTCATCTTATGCTTCGTGAGCTCACGGGAATCTAGGCCTTACGTCTCCGCCATCTAGAAATTCCACACGCGTAGCGAAATAAATATTTTTGGATGTTCTAGCAACGTCTAGCAATGATGAGCGACCTAGATCCGGAGTTGAGCAGAGTGAAACATGGAGAACATTCGAGAACGTCGAGGGATTATCGAAAAAGACAGCGAACGTGATGCAGCAGAAGGCTTTTCTCGTGTGTTATAGCTGTAAAAGTAGCGAAAAAATGGAAAGCAGTGTTTTCTGAGCTTATAGAAGGAGCCTTGGATAAATGAAATGCATTCTTCTATCATGACCCATCACCTAGAACCTATCCGATATCTTGCTTTTCATCTGCTCTATCACCATTACAGATCCACCGTTACTTACTATAGAAGCTTAACAAAGCTTGCCATTTTCTCCTTGCCAAACCGCTTGAAAAGATGCTTACTCTTCCATAGGTTGGGTAGTCTCAAAATGTTTATTATGATCATCTTCATCTTAATGATAAGTCAATACTGATTGCGCTTCCAAAGATTAAACGTGGAAATATGCCTTAGAAAGTTCGCCGTACCTCCGCATTCACCCTGATTGCATTTGTCACCTTCGAATACGCATGTACAGCACTAAACATTTGGATAAATCAAACGATCAAACAAGTATGCTTATCGTTTATGCAATTAATGTGCGAAACTTCTCTTAAACCTGTCTCTTCTTTATCTGAACAGTAGAAGTTATTGTTACAAACTCCACCCTATGAGTCTCATTGTTTGATTGCCATTCGAATATTTCGGCAAGTTTCACTAGTGCTGCAGTTTATTTCACTTTTTGACAGAGGAAAAGATAAGAAATTCCTCGTTTTAAGACTTGATGTGAGTTGGGGTGATGCATCGACAATGAAAATTCCTAGGAGTTGTCACCGAAAGTTGTAAGGAGGTTTCTCTCCGCTATTCATCTCAAACGATCAAGATCAGCAGCAGTTCATTCGTTGAAATTTCTTAGACAATAAATGTCGAGCTCTCTCAAAACAGTTGGAACAACATACTTCGAAATAGTGTGCGCTTGGGGGTGCAGTAGATACTCCACACTTTTTTTCACACTGTCCTAGAAGACATATGAATTCATTGTTCGTACTCCAGGATAGGCCTGTGCAACTGCTGAAAAATCTTTGACTCGTATCAGATTCGGGAAGGGGCAAGCCTATTACTTTGATTTTTTATCACCTTATTCCAGCAGCACCGATCATAGCGTTCCCTGGAGAAGTGGCGAAGCTTCTATCTCTCATGGGAGCGCGAAGAAAAGAAAATTGTTATAAACGAAGAGTCAGCAAATGCACAGGACACCGTTGGATATGGAAGTTTTGATTTGGAAGTTCGTTTATTGATGACGAGGTGCTGAGAGATTGGCGGAAGAAAATACTTGAATATGAGAGCCGACAAAATAGCACATTGTGAAGATAGTGGATTGTCAAGAAGCTTCAGATATTGTGCTGTTTCAAGTTTTCCACCTATTGGGAGAGCACTGGCAAGATTGTCTGTGTAAAAATCCCTTTTCGTTGCGTAATATGCACTATACTTTTACAAATCGCATTGCAACGTCTGGGAGGATATGAGTTCTCTACAGCAATGTGAATTATCGTCTATCCAGCAAATCGAGGCTCGTCGTTCAATGCAGCAACAACCAAATGAAACACGCGTAAACTCACTGATTTTCAATTCCACAACGACAGCGCCGTTCACGAATAACCACTACCTTACCCTTTATGGGCGATCAAAGCTATAGACACCGGTTTAATTTCGCTAAGCGACACCTTCCCTTGTTTCTATCGATAAGGAGCATGTTCGAGTGCCAGTAAATGAATCGTGAGCTGGATATGAGCAGCTGCCAAGTAGGCGTTCGCATCCAAGCTATTTCGGACAAGTCTTACCTACATAAACTTTCAGGGACGTGTGTATTTTTAAATGTTAAAGAGATTGGTCAAGAATACCGAAAATCAAACCCGAAGTAAATGGCGATAGCATTGCAGTGAAATGAACTTGTTTGGGACTGTGAAGAGGTTACAGTTGATGTTAAGCCTATACAACGGTCTTGGGCGCTAGACCCGGACCGAAACTGTTTTTGATTAAGCCTCCTGCATCTGAAGTTGCTAAGAGAAAAAACAACTAATCGGTTAGATATATACGTTGCGAAAAGACGCGACTTCACAGGTCTGCTTATGTTTGCCAGCAACCAGAGGACGGTATAAAAGAAAGAGAATACCCTTACCAGGGAGGGGTAGTCTACGTAACGCGGGAATTCGAATGAAGGCCCAGATAAATCGATAGAGTTTTGAATGCTGTTTACGAAAATAGAAATTAAAACTGCAAATTGGTTTTCCTCAAAAATTATGAGGGCTCGGATTTTGCTTGACAGTAGTATTAATTGGATACTCGTCGCTTCACTATCAAGCGCCCACGTCACCTAGTGGTACTGATCTCGCTTCATGGCTGTAGAATGAGGGTTTGCTCCCAGCCATCGACGACATTCTGCAAATTGTTTTTTCATTTCATCAAGGGCTCTCTGAAGCTTTCCTGACACTTCTTAACGTGAACACCTTATTTCTGCGTTTATTTTCTCTCGTCGCCCCTATTCCAAGAAAGTGATTCTGCACATTGATTGCATGACTCTTTATTTACTCAAAACTTCGAGGAACATTCAACAGAGAGTTACTAGAGATGTGTAAGATGCCTGCAAGAAACTCAACATTGATGGAACAACTTTGAAAAATGCGTAAAGCACACATGTTTTTCACAAACTGCGCATCTTATGCATGCTGATTCTCTACATACATCCGGTGCAAGTGGTTCTGCACGTTAATTGCATGACCCTTCTTTATTTTCAGCTTCAAGGAAGATTTAACAGAAAGACCAGAGAATTTTTTTTTGGATGTAGAGAATCAGCATGCATAAGGTGTGCAGTTGGTGAAGAACATGTGTGCTTCACGCATCTTTCAAGAGGCTCCATCAATGTTGAGTTCCTTGCAGTCATCCTACACATCTCTAGTAATTTTCTATTTAATTAGGACTTATGAGGTGTAAACGTCGTTCGGTCAGGATAAATCTCATGTTTTTTGGCTTCCAGACTCTGTCGAAGGCGAATGGCCGAAAAGTTAGCCGAATAAAGCATTGTATCATCTTGGTCGTAGCTTCAGATAGTCCTCCTAAGTCTTCTATTGAATGCTCCTTGAAGTTGAAAATAAAAAAGAGTCAATTGCAATTAACGTGCAGAACACTTCCTTGGATAGGGGCGACGAGAGGAAATAAATGCAGAATGAGGTGTTCACTTAAAGAAATGTTAGGAAAGGTTTAGGGAGCCTTTAATGAAATGAAAAAACATTTTGCAAAAATGCCGTCGATGGCGGGTAGCAGACCCCCACTCCACAGCCATGATGCGAGACCACTACCGCAAATCCACGTGGGCACTGCTTAGTAATGCGACGAGTTCGCATATCTAATTAACAACATTTTCGCGAACAGCAATCAAAACTCTATTGAGTTTTCCGGGTCGTCATTTAAAGTCTCACGTTAAGTAGACTGCCCCTCCTTGGTGAGTTCTTTGCTTGTTTTGGATCTTTCATCACGCCTCTCGTCGACGTTGCTTTGAAGAGGTGCATTCGGCTTAAACCTCAGCACGGTTTTGTCCAGTCCACCTCATTGCAATTGGTTCTGATCCTGTCATAAGTGTCTAATTGTCCAGCTATGAGGCTGAAATGAAATGAGGCCGTGGCATGAGTAGTCAAGTAATGAAGGATGAAGCCACTCAATCAAAAAGTCTCCTTTTCAATGCAAGTCACTTGTGACAACAGGACACAATAAGCGTGTCGGAGGCTCATGCTTATGGCTTTCGAAAGAACAAAACAAAGTGGAGGAATAGCGTCCCGTGAGATTATAACGCTCACGTGAATTTCACATGAAAAATCCACGTTGTATAGGGCTAGAACTGAACAAGAAGAATGAAAAACACAAATAGGTGCCTTTCAAATCCCTGAGGATCTCATTTATATGGTGACATGAGATAGGTCAGCAGAGTCGGTTGTTTATTGGGAACAGTCGGTAAGGAAGGTACTATTCGAGGCTTTGATGTGATCCAGGTAGTGGCGAGAAAGGTTCCATGTCATTCAACTCCAAGGATTTCTTGGTAAGCGATTTCTTCCAGATTAATGTCAGCTCAACCTCTTGGATAAATAACTATAAATAATGTTTTTTTCTTGTTGAGGTGTTTTTTGTTCCGCGCGTCCGGCAAAACTAGGTCACACAGCAGCCGTCTCACGCAGCGCATAACCCCACGATTCTTGACGGACGCCACAGTTGCCAGTGAAGCATACGACTTGCTCTTGGCCCACGGTACTCAACTCAAAGAAAAGGTAACACGGACTAGTGCAATCTTCCGCTCCTCTGGCGCTCAGTGATGCTTAAACGTCATCTCGAGATCGCAGTGAGCCGCGCCGCGCGAAAAGTGAACGGGGTAACCCGGTCTCGACCGACGCGCGGAGCGGAGGTTCTCTATTGTAATTTTGCTGAAGAATTGTACGACGATGACATTTTTATGCACTCTTCGATTTTTTTCGACTTGCCGGGTTCTTCGGTTTGTATGTTCTCTATAGCTTGATAAGTAATTCGATTCCAGAGTTTGCACGTTACCCATTGAGCGCGAGCAATTCCTGTATGGTGCTTTTGATCTAACCGAGTATGTCGTTTTAATTGAGATTAGCAGTTATCAGATTTTGACTGTTATCGGGTAAATTCCAAAACGGCTTACCACGACAATTTCAAGAAAATAATATTTTCGAGTATACCTTTTCTGCCATTATGCTACCAATTCATCAAATATGACAGTTGCAAAACCACTCACCTAGGTATCTGAAGACCAGCCAGGCGACGTACTTTGAAGGTGGTTTCAAAATAGTGTAGAACATCTTTTAGTAGGTCTTCTAGTATCTCCTTCATCGATTCGTCAAGCCTATAAATTTGTAACGAAGTGTCCGTGAAATTTCGAAGTGTTCCTATTGAATTCTAGCATAAAGGTCCCGAGTCGACTAAATACACACATTTTTGAGCTTATCACGCCAATGCAAAAACCAACGTCTTTATTTCCTGTCCTTCTGGTGATCACCGACTTCCTCGAGCGGGCGCCAGTAACGCCTGCCTTCCTCCCTGCCGCGAGTTTACAATCGGATCGCCCTCGCTTGAGAGACACAAAGCACGTCGTAGTTGACCTTTTTCATTGCAGTTCGAGATGTAGTAGATGTTCCGTAAGGATGATAAAGGGAAACCATCTTGGTCTTGTAATTGGCGAAGCTCCTTCTGGCTTTGCAAGTGCTCTTCCCGACCTCGGCGGCCTCGTCCATAACTGCTGCTCTTCACCCTTTCAGATCTTTATTTGCTCTCTTCTGTATAGCTTCGCAACTTTGAACCTTTGCTGATGATTGCCTGCAGCTCGTGCGACCCCACGCTATCGTATCCTCTCGAGAGTCTTCGAAGAAAATCGCCTCTTAGCTACTTGTAGACTCTCTACTTTATTCGACGAGCTCTCTTTGTATTCTTCATCGATGTTGTTGATAACGAAACCTTCCTATTCACTCGCAAAAGAAGCAAAGGGGTCCCATTTGATGGAGATTTTGGGGCTCCGTTTTCTAAACTTAATAGCTCTATCTCCACGGACTGAGAAACAGAGCCTAGCGCGGAGGATACGATGGTCTCGTGTAAAGCTGCGAAAGCGTGACAGTCGTAATACAGAACCTCCGATTGAAGATGACTGATTTATTTCATCACGAAGGTGTCACCAATGGCTCAGACGTCCATTGCAAATGAGAGAGCTTTTGGAACTACGATAACCACGTGTAGGATGGGTGGACAAAAGAAACTCGACCAGCCTTTCACCCTTCTCATTCCATTCCATGATTTCTGAGATGTAGGACTTAAGCCGTTCTTGGAATGAATCTTAGAACTAAACTCGTCAAAAGCAACCTTGTGCTCATCAACTCATCATCACATGAAAGTGTGATCTTTTCTTTAGAGCACTTCCACGCCCATAATAGAGCTCTCAGCTTCTCCTAGCTAGGTGTTGATTATTAACACCTCCCAATCGCAAACGCTGGATTCAGCTTGATAAGCATTCGCTCGATCGATCTTCATGGTCAAGTTCCTGTGGAAGGGGAACCTACGATCCCTCTAGCATCGCACTTTCCGAACCAAGAAACAATGCTTTATCGATCTCAAAAACGGCGTGCATCAAGCGCTGAGGTCGTACTTCATATTCCTAGAATGCATCACGAACAGTTCTATCTTCGATACATGCTTCCAATGCAAGCATTCGTGCATTTGAAGTCTCATTGCCTCCTCGATCCTCCTCCTTTGAACAGCAGGTTTTGGCCGTGAGATCTCACAGCCAGCAAAGCCCGTCGCACTGAGCTCCCTCAGCTTAAAAGGAATTAGACCTTTGTGCAAAACCCTTTCCGGGATACACAAAAAGCAGCTTGACAGGTCCTGACGTGAGTGTAGGGCGGACTTCGGGTAGATAGCCTGGCTATGAAAAAAATGGCGTGGAATTCGGCTACTGAATTCGGCCCCTGTTCCTTCCGCATTTTCTTCAGCGACTCGAATGCAAGCTTTTGGCTTAGCTGATGTTCAGGATACAAACGAAACCTGCAGACTCTTCACACACGTATGCTTGGATGCAATTACGAAATGCGTATGTTGACCCAGAAGAACAGAAACAGGAAGTCCGTCCGGTGAATCCACCTGCGTCTCTGGGCAAGTACTGATGACTCTCAATCAATGATTTACTTTCCTTTCTGTCACCCAGGGTCCCCATGAGTAGCCCACCACTTATAGGGTAGAGATCGTTCAGTGAGGGAGAACCCCAACAAAGAAGGCAAAAAAGGCAAAATATGCTTCGCAAATATTAGGAAGGCGATGCTTATACTAACAGCGACAAGCAATGGTTGACAGGCAGGCAGATGAAGGAGCCATGTGACAACAGGGAGATTTGACTGAAGTTGAAAATGTGGGCAGTAACAATGGGCGCACTTCACCCATAATCGGACCTCAGGACCCTAGATCAACTTTTATGCGATAGCTGCGGAAAAAGGCACGATCTCAGTTCTGGAACATTCCGAATAGATTCGAATTAGAGATCCGAGAGATTCCAAGTTCGCTCACAGTAGAGCCACGAGAGGTTGATGGTCTAAAGAGGGACATCTCCAGCTTATGTGCTCGGAAAACACGCTAACGAGGAGTGAGTTTCAGGAAAATAAGAGAGGATGTTAGGCTCCCCTGGAACTGACTGAGGAAGATTTCAAAGAAAGTGCAGAAATGTCATGGCTAGAGCATGGGTGCAGTACTCTCAGGATCCATCTACATGGTTGCCAATAGAATCATTATCATGAGCTCAAAGGCTCGGTCCACGATAAAAATGGTTCCTGAGTACTTCCCTTAGGAATACTCAGTAGCCCTCTAGTGTAATAGGAAGGACCCTCTCGATCCCAAAAACTCGACGACTAGGGCACAGTGAAGCCCTGTTCCCGGCTCGAGCGTCCTTTCCGCCCTCGATCGATTTCACGTCAGACGAGTGCCGAGGCAATGCAGATTGCCCACACACAGTTAGTTAGCTGATCGCCGAATGGTGAAGATGTTTTCTCCCTTTTTTTCGGGTTATTCATTTTCACGTTGTGATCCTCATACCAATTCTCTACCTTAAAAGGCTGGAAAAGGTTGGCTATTTTTGCTAGTATTAAGGTTTTTCGTTAACTTATGCTTGTGAATGGATGAACTTTTGCTTACCATAGTCAGCTCACCAGGACCCACACGTACGCAATGACTCACAGTGTGTAGCTTGACCAAACGCCCCATTCTCCTTTTTCCAGAACCCTCTCTCGTCCAGCCCCCTTTTTAACGATATTTTAAGCCTTTGTTCACTTTGGAAACACCGATCAACGCAGCTCCTGCGCCTTCATCGCACTATTTTCCATCTTATCTTCGATTTTTCGTCATAATCTGCATTACCCAAAATTATCGTGAACTGTGCCTCCAAGCACGGAAGAGAAGCAGTATGTCGCATCGGGACTCCTTAATCCCTGGGAGTGATCTGAATGGCTATGTAGGCAGGAGTGATTGAAGACGGAGTAAGGTTCTTGAGGGCGGAGGAAGAAGACTCTAGAACAAGTAAAGAGTGAGGGCCTCTGACTTAGGAAAGCCTACAACCCAGCAGCCCAAACTGGCTAAACCTACTACTATTTCGCCCAATCTTTTCAGTGCCGCTTTTGAGAACGTCATGCGTCATAGGGAATGGAAAAGCATGGGAGTGAAGATCGGCGGCCGCTACTTAAATCATCTCCACTTTGCAGATGACATCGTGCTTATAACACCCAACATCGAGCAAGCGAAACAAGTGCTGGCCGAATTCGACAACGCTTGTGGAAAGCTCGGATTACGACTGAACATAACGAGACGATGTTCATGCGAAACGGATTGATACCTGATGCCCCTTTTGCGGTAGACGGGAGGAATATCTCTGAATGCTCCGGCTATGTGTATCTAGGTCGGGAAGTCAACATGATAAAGGACTTAGCTCCGGAGCTGAACCGACGGAAACGCGCCGCGTGGAGAGCATTTGGGAACATCGAGGGAATAGTGAAGGAAACGAAGACCATCCAGCTGCACGCTCACCTTTTCGATACTGCAGCCCTTCCTGCTTTGACATACGCCCCAGAGACTTGGACTCTATGGAAGCAGGATGAGCATGCAGTTAGCGTCATTCAACGCGCTTTGGGAAGGAAGATGCTCGGAATTTTCCTATACACGCAAGTGCAGAAGGGAATCCGGAGTTCCGAGCTCCGTCGACGAACGAAGATCAGGGATGTCGTTGAAAGCGCCAAGAAATCGAAAATCTGGTGGGCCGGGCACGTCATGCGATATAGTGATGACAGTTGGACCCAGGCCTTTACGTACTGGATCCCTCAGGACGTCAAGCGAACACCAGGACGGCCGCCAATGAGATGGACAGAGTTCTTGGCGTAAGCTCTGAACGAAGGGACTATTTTACAACAAGTCCCTCGACCGATACGATTCACTGGACTACTCTGGCTCGCAACAGGGACTAATGGAGACGTTACTGGCGCCCTGTCGTGGCAATCGACGATCAAGGGGAGTACAGGTGATACTACCCAGCAGCCAGCAAGGTCCTCTAGGAAAGGGGTACTCAAAGGTTGGCTACTGCTGCTAATGGAGGAAAAAGGGAACAGAGCACATGTTCGTAAGGGGTATGTCCTCTGAAGATATTTGGGTACGGTTGTGAAAAAAGTATGCTACGTAGAACGTGCAAGTTATTCATCTAAATCTTTAAGAACTGACAGGGCAAACTTAGATCAGCGTTCAGAATGTCATCGTAAAGTTTGCAGGGGAAAATTTAGAGAATCGAGCTGCATCCAGGCGTAACAAACAGCTATAAAAGAGATCAAGTGACTAGTAGGTAGTGGATAGAATGCAACTAGAGCCTTCTAGAGGCAAGGAAGTCAGAGATAATCCAAACAGCTCCTGTACAGCAGAAAATGCGTGAAAATCCAAAGAGCTCCTGTTCAGCAGAAAATGCGAGAACAGTGGAGTAGTATCGATACGTTTCGGACCATTCATAAGGTCGATCGATGAGTAACAGTGGATTTGAAGCTTGGGTCCTTCTAAAGCTAAAATAATAGTAACCAGTGATTGAAATGGCTCCAGTCGAAGTCCGCAGAAGGAAGGTTCCGCCTGCAATCACGATATAACTTACAGGTTGACTGAAGCGTCGTATTCAGTTTTAATCCGTATATGATCCCAGGTCAATCCTCTTCTTGATCGCGACTCCGGTGAATATTCCATATCCGCAACCATGACATCCTCCGGCTTCGGAGGCTACACAGATGGCGTTTGAGATTTTCAAAGAAAGCCGAGAAGTTGAACTCACTATGTAGCCACACGCGAGTGTTAGCCTTCTTGCAACAACAGCGTAATACGGTATGATTATTTGAAAGATGAGTCTGCCTGACATACTCAAGAGAAACCTGCAGAAGAATGGATCACACGTGCATCTTGAACTGATTATTTTTGATGCCAATTTTCGATTAGGTTATCATGCGAATCATTGATAAGCATTCGGTTTTAATTCTGTGCGTCAACTTGTCGACCAGTCGGTCTGTTTGAATGAGGTGGAAGACCCACTCGAACGCAGTCATTATTGTTGCAATTCCACACGTTACTTTGATGGCTTACGTTTCGACAAAACCGACTTTTTCGGAGGCCCCCTCATTGACAGAATGAGATCCTCATGAGCGACGTACAATCAGCTGTTTCGAGGAACGATAGGATTACATTCATAATTGTGAGCAACTTATGCGGGATGGCTTTGAGATGGAAGAACTGTCACGCTTATAGTCACATGAATTGCACAAAGGGCTAAAATGTGGTGGGTTGAATAGATGATCAGAAAAGGTGGAAACTATTCGAAGTATTCGATGCAGTTGGAAATCATTTTCCCCTAGAACTACATGTACAAGTTGTGCTGCTCTTGAAAGATTTCTACTGTGAATGCAGGAATGGGCAGTATTACGAGCAATTGAGTAAGCATTCAAACCATCCGAGGGTCCGTCTAAATAGCCCAATTTCTGATAGAGTCTCTAGCGTTTTTGAAATCGAACTAAGAAGGTAAGCTCTCCCATTGTGAACATGAGGAGCCGGCCCGACAACCTAAGTATGGAGAGAAAGGGTTATAGATTTCCAGTTATATCGACTTAATCCAAAGGAGCACTATTATTACTGACACTCTCAATTGTCCAGCTAAATGTCTAAGTGTTGAGGATTTTCGAGTTATGACTTGACCTATCTGAAATTTTTCTTAGAAAAAGAGAAGTAACACACCTGCATCTTTCTAATAATTTAATTTGTTAAAGATGCTATCCCACAAGAGTGTGGCATTTCATATAGTGAGGAGAGATCTTAGAAAAATATGCCTTCTAAACTTAATTGCGGAGGCTCATTGAGTGTGCTCAGCTTCGCATCTGAAGTTCTGCTTTGGTGAAGGTCAACAACCAATACTTCGAAAACTGAGCACTTCATCCAGATATGATGATTGCTTCATTGGAAGCAGCTCTATCGAGGACGTCTTTCAGTTCCCTCTTCATTAGATATATTTTTAGATTGTGTCGGAATCGGTGAAGTGTTTACAGATATCGTTTGCTGTTCATGGCAGGAGTTGCTTCGAAGACTCTATCGGGTATGATGGATCCGACAGCCGAGTCGGATTGAGATTATCGGAGTCGGGCTCGAATTGTACTAATGCCAAAATACAACTCATTAATAGTTACTCATTTTAATCGACTCCATTCAAAACTCAGAATACGTAGAATGTTCTGCGACTACAAACAATGTGTGGGGTGTCAGCAGTATGGCGGCTGGAGGGGGACGCCTGAGTACGTGGGTACGGGTTCAGTCTCGTCTGATTAAAAACTTCACTAAACTCTGCTTTGATCTGCTCTGGTATAGCCCTGCTTTTGTGTTTTGTCTGTTGTCTATTATCTATTGAGAGAGTTAAACCTTAGGAGGCCTGATATTTCTATTGCAAAAGGTAAATGAAATAAATAGGGACCCATCTCATTTCAGATAGGTAAATAATGTAGGCGCATAAGTCTATGTACCTTTACTCATCCGCTCAGCTGATGAGGTACCCATACTCCTTATCTCCATGCCTTTCCGAGGCAATGCAAGTGTGCAGCCACTGTCTTGTGATGGCTATTATGCTCCTGTGCCAGCTGGGTGGTACTACGTCTGGAATCCTCTTCAACCAGCTTTAGAAGGAGGTCGTCATTCAGCTCAACTGGTCTCCCTGACCGTGGTTCTTCGGTCAGGTCAAAGTGACCATTTTCAAACTTGTGGTACCAATTTTTCGCAGTGTTGTAGGAGACAGTGGAGGGTTCCATCGCATCACAAATGTTCCTTGTCGCATGCTTCGTACTGACGTTTCTTCTGAACTCATAAAGATGAAGCAGTCTAACTTGCTTTGAGTCGAAAGCGATTCTTGCCTTCCAGCCTTATTGTTGCGAAATGCTACGGCAGATATGGTATGAAGAGCGCATTGACCTGCACTGACACATATTCCGAGGTGAAAAAGAGAACAACCCCTGACGATTTCACAACATGGAGTCCAAAAAGTACAAGGGCTTATGCGCCAACCTAATATAAATGAAGAAGAACAAAAATCTAGAGCTGAATCTCTCGCTATGGACTTCCACCCTTTTTTCTGGGGTTTGATCCTTAAAAACATAAGAAAGGAGGATGTTTGTGAGTTACTGGATTAACAGTATAAAGAATACTACCAATGGTATTATAAGACTGAGGTAGGCCCTAGGTCTGATGATAGTTCTTGTTAGACCACCGAGCCGTCCCCAGATACCTTCACCTGGTGGACGTGGAGAGGGCCGCAGAGTCCTTTCCCTTGTCCGCCAGGTGAAGTTGTCTATGCTTGCTTCTATGCTTGATCCTTAAAACTTAAAAGAGGAGGGAGGATGTTTGAGATTTTGTGAGGTGTTTGAGATGTCCCCTGACAACTTCACCTGGTGAACAAAGGAGTGGGCCGTAGAGTTCCAAGCAAGGCGGACAAACAATTTGAGGGGCGACTGCGCCATTACCATGCGAAACTTGAATCAAAACGAACGAATTTGAAATTTTCAAAAAGGGAGAACCCATCGAGTGTATAAGGGTCGGACTCTTCTTGAATGCTGTAGTTTAGTTCCTTTTTATTGATGTCCGCAGATGGGTCCCGACCATGTGTCCGTAAATCGCTTCGTCGATTAACATAAAAATGCCTAACGGTTAAGACGCAAAGGTGCAGCCCTGGTAATGTGAAACTGTTTACCGAATGGAAAGTATCCTCAATTTTTTTAATTGCTGTGTTCAACAAAGATACGATGTTCATTTATAGCAGAATAATGTCATATATAACACAGAACTGGGGCCAAGTTAAGCAGATGGAATGATATAGATTTTTGGGCCTTTTTGATATTAGAGTACTGAAAAAATTAAGGGAGATAAATATGAAGAGCGACATTTGAGACAACAATCGGAACGACAACAAACTCTACTTCATGTTTCATCAACAATTGTACAAAGGTACTATCAATAGTATCACTGGAATGAATTGAGCCCTTCGATTAATTGCTGTTCTAATTGGGACACTGAACCGTTCTTTTACAAACTTATCTTCTGGTGAACAAAACATAGGACCGCAGAGTTCTGAACAAGATGGGCAGACGATTTGAAGTTCGAGCTTCTCGCCAACATATGTGTCCTGAAGAAAAATGAAGAACTCAGGCCTCCCTAGATCAGCTCCTGGGGTGCTCCTCTTTCCGATTTTTAGACAGTTTTATCGTTACGCTCAGACTTGCTGATCATACATGTCCCATTTCCTACTAGATGAATTCGTAAACTGTAAAAGACTGGGTGAATAATGGTTTCCATTTTGGAAGGAGCTCACGAAGAGGTACAGAAAAACTGCCTATTAGCCGTGCTGGGGACCGTCACCAAGAAAGTTATCGATTAGGACACAAAGAGAAAGATGCCCTCTTTCCATTACCTTCTCGACATGGATTAACTGACCCTCTTCGTAGCACGGATATAACTTCGAACCTCGCGTTCTGATCATAAGAAGATTGTTTTTACATATAGTCTGTAAGAATAATTATGAGAATAGTTGTCTTCTGTAAGGGGCAATACGAATTTTCGAGGGGGAATTTCTTCATCTTCTGTTTGTTCTCGTTGGAACGTCATTTTAAAGTGATATTTCTTAACCGATCATTAATGGAGAGAACAATCCATCGATTGAAACAATGGATCCTCCCAAAGGAATATTTTTGGGAAAAGATCGCTCCTAGGGAAAACCTATAGTTTCCAATAATTTCAGGGACATCATGGCGAACATTCATCACGAATCTGCTTATTCGGAGTAGGCACTATGTTCAACTGGTCTAAAAAATTTGGTAAACACTTTGACACTAATAAAGCCCGTTTTCAAAACGGGCTCGTTTACCATACACCATCACAATGTCGTTTTCAATGTGGCTTATACAACGAGTTGAGGCACCAGCAAGTGTTCNATTCGGAGTAGGCACTATGTTCAACTGGTCTAAAAAATTTGGTAAACACTTTGACACTAATAAAGCCCGTTTTCAAAACGGGCTTGTTTACCATACACTATCACAATGTCGTTTTCAATGTGGCTTATACAACGAGTTAAGGCACCAGCAAGTGTTCAAATCAGACGATTAGGGTACCACAATTAACCGCGAACGGGTGGAAGACGTACTCGTTCGGGCGAAAACCGATTCGTGGTTGAAACTGCGAATCGGTACTCGCCTAAACTAACCAAACCTTGCAAACCTCCGTAATCGTTCAATTGGTACTAGATTCGTCTTACTCTATGTCTATAACCCTCCTCATCTTCATGTGTATAAATCACTGGCCGAAACTCCAAGATTCCAAATGGTCGGATAGGTTTTGCGGCAACAAATATCAGAATGAAACAGTTTTGGTCCTTACTGAGGTGGAAACCTCAGGTGAACACAATCTGATTGCAAAAGGTGGAGCGAGCTACGTTCTCTTCATCTTGCCGTGACTTTCATCGGCCCTAATCAAGTTTATCGCTTATTTCCTGTCATACTACTCCATCATCTTATCTCTCCCTATGGAACATGTCAAAATGTCACATATCTGAAAGACATATACTATATGGGTTGGAAACTCAAAACCATCTGGAATTTTTCATCAGCCTTTCCAGTTGGTTTCGCTTTCTGTAGTACGTTATCGAGGATCGATTAATCTATTGGTCGGAACTAACGTAGATAATCATATATCATCACTATCGCTTCAGCTTGTTAATTTCTAAATGTTACTGACTTGGTTTGTTGGTTTTTTACCTATCTTATCACGATCATACAGTTTTTGGCGGACAGACAAACAGACACGACATACCAAGAAACAGATAAAGCAACACACCAAGTCATCGCTCGAATAAGAGAAGGATATACGCATAGATACACATATATTGTAACACATAGAGTTTTGAAAATTTGTGCGTGCATCCTTCACTAGGTTTTGCTTTCACTGTCGGATCACAAAGCGCTACATTTCCAACTACAACGCACTTCGAAGCAGCCAACAGTCCGCGTAGAGTTCAAGATCTCACCACCAGCCTTCCAAGTCTTATCCAAATGAAAGCAGCGTGCCGATTCGGAGTATACCTGCAGAGGAACTATTTTTCTAACAGACACCGTTCAAACACTTACTAGCTTTACTAATTTTCACGTTCGCTCTTCCAAACACCATATATTAGGTTGTTCGGAAAGAAATGCGCGTGTGAGCTTAAGAATTTTTTGTTATAAAAACGAAACTAAACACGATCAATTCAAAAGGTAGGCTCCATTACTATCAATGACTTGTTGCCAACGTTTACGCAACGAATGGATTCCTCTTCTGAAGAACTCTGCCGGCTGCGACTCAAAGTAGTTGGAC
>UZAF01019679.1:11966-22260 GCA_900617895.1 Haemonchus placei | reverse complement strand
GCGGAAAGTAAGGTAGTGGGCGGTGTTCCTGGCAAAATGCCAGAATTAACTTCCATAGCAGCCCAGACGCCGGCGAAGGTGAGGGATAGATCAACAAGTGAGGAGAGGTAGAACCACCGGCGGTGGGCTGGGCGTTCTCGCAGTGAGCGGTACTTACCACATAAGACCATGACTCGATACAACGGAAGCATGGAGACCAGAAAAAAATGGAGTGAGCAAGGCCTCATGGGTAGAACATGTCCGCTCCGCCCACAATGGGTGATGCGTGCATTGAAATGGTAGGTCCTTTTTGAAAAAACTCATAACTCTGTTCAAAAATGTTCTACAACGTGGGAAGTAAGTGGGTAGAGGCTATAGAAGAAATGTCAAATCCCTGGAGTGGGCGGGGCTTGCAAACTCCGCTCAAAAACGTTCCAGAACGCGGGAAAAAGTAGTTGGAGGTAAGAGAAGAAATGTGGTACAATACGTGACTGCAGTTTGCACAGGGGTGGGCAGTACTAGGCTCGAAAATTCACTAAATATGATTGAAAACGTTCTAGAACGCGGAGGAAGTGGTTAAAGGCAGCTAAATAAAGGTTGGTCGAATTTTCATAGCGGGTTCATAGTGTTTCATAGTGGTCATTTACGGTTTTGTCGTCCTTCTCTAACCCTGTTGGCCAAATACCGGGTTATAAGAATGAGCGACAGCTGTGTCCATCTAGTCTGCATCAAGCAACTCTTAGTGGATGGATTCCTTCAACCTCCATAAAAATAAGGGACGATGCCTGCGTACTTTGGAGGCTAGTATCTCCTGCAGTGAAGCATCCGAACGATTGTTGATCGCTGGTGGTGAGCAGTGCTACTTTCGATTAGGTTGCTGATATTATGAGCCGCTACACTTGCGTTTCTCGCTTGGCGTGCTTATTAGAAGGTGATGTTACGAATCGGGTGTTGACAATTCATTGACCATAATGCTGGGAACGCCCACAGGCACGCCTTATTTACTCATGTGTTGATTGCCCAGGGAATGTCCTACAAGTTTATCACCCTTGCTGCTGTGCTGGTACAAATTTTTTACGCTTCACATTTTTTTTGTCGCAGAACTTTCTTTCCAACCTAATATATACAGGATGTCCCGAAATTATGGGCGAAAAAAATCAGAAACCTATATGGTAGAAGTAACTTATCAAGTTCAATCCAAACGCTGTTAGTTAGTTGCACAAGTAGATTTTCTTGCAATATGCATGGTCACTAAAGTGAAACTCCCAATATCGTTTGAATGGCGGAGGCTCATTCAATGCCACATGCAATCACTGGCATGCGAAGGGCGGAAGGGCATTATAAAATTTCTTGTGATTCCTATTATATCCGTGCAGGAAGCCATTAAACGTTGCAGAGAAGAAGATTCAGTCAAAGACAGACCAGGAAGTGGTTTGAGGGACCAGTGTTCGAGAGCTTCGATTGTTAAAATAGTCCGCTTGCGAGTCGATCGTGATAATGGGTGACCCATGAAGACGTCAAAGGAGCAGGTTTTATCAAAGTTATCGGTGAGGCGGATTGTCTATCAAAAGCTTCATTACTCATCGTATGCAGGAATGTCGCTTCGTTTCCGATTAAATAGACAGTGTAGGGCCAAAAAATGCAGGAAGTTGCTAATTCACTGGAGTGGAGAAACGCAACCCTTCATCGTTTCTCTTGCTGGAAAATTTTAACGACGAAACCATTCCTCAACAAATAAAACGATCACGTTCATCCTATAGATATCGAACGTGCAATCTCTCACAAAAAAGTCTTTGAGAAAAGTAAAATGATGCTCATTGAGAGAGTCACTGACAAGGGTAAGACGCACGTGACTTCGTGTGTGGAAATTGGCAAATACCTGTAGTCAAAGAGCATACTGAACAGGACGAGATGAAGCACTGATTCGACTCTGCTTCCTGAAGCAGCTCGGTGGTACAGTACTCCGGCCCATAGAGCCAGGCTCACTTGGGAGTAGTGTCGGCGCTAGCTGCCTGACTTTATTAGCAAGGAGGACTGGCCATCCTGCTCTCCAGGTATCAACTTACTTGACTCCTCCGTATGGTCTCTCGTTAGAAGAACTGTCAAGTTTGCAATCCCGCTTCGGAATCCTAGAAAGCAAGGCTAGAAAACTTGTGGGAGGAAATGGAGGAGGATACCTGCGTGCAACTCGCAAGGAGTTCGAGGGCAAACTTTGAAACTTTACTCGCGCGAATGGGGGATCTTTTCAAATGCGATTGTAGCATTGTAGCACATAGTATTAGCAAACGTGCATTTATATTACATTGTCATTCTCTGCCGATAGGCTTTAAATGATTGCCATGAGCTGGCGCCCATAATTTTGGGACATCCTGTATATATGCATATATTTTATATGTGTACAAACACGCACAAACCATGCTCTTCTGAGTTTCTTCTGACCTCCACGCTTTTATGGGAGATTGTCGTGAATTTGCCTAGAATTTGCGGTTAATTCTCTATCGCCTGAGTTGTTAACCCATTCCTGACCCCTGCCCGTTTTTTCCCGGTATCTGTACCCATCTGGAACCAAAATAAGAATTTTTGCCTCCGATACCGCCCATTCTGGCGCATGTCCCGTCCCCTCCCCCCCCCCCCCCCCCCCCCCCCCCTCTCCATAGAAGGGGTTCCCCTGAGCTCGTATACGTTGTGTTGATCTTCTCCTAACCCCACCTCTCCAAAACATGACCGAGTTATTTGAGAATTCGATTAATACTATGGTACTAAGGTGGGGGTATTCTTCAATATCATCGAATTCGTCATTATCATCTATGGCAACGGAAATTTAAAGGTGCTCACGTATCTCCATTGTGCTCTACAGTGACTCCCATCATAGTGACGAGCTACTTGTGTTAGGTCTCATCAAAAGTTATAGGCGACTCTCCGGCGCGTGTCGCGTGCAAGGACCTTGGCCCATTGCCGAAAACGCGGCAATGCGCAAAGATCATATCGAAACGTGTTTTTTGCCTTTTGGGTCATGAGCAAAAGCTGTAGCGATCGCAACTGTTAGGGATGGGAAGATCGCTTGAACATTATATGTTGAGAAAAAGTGGGCTTCTCATTTTCGAGGTGAAGATAGATGGTTTATAATATTTCAGTTTCGCAAAGACCCCTGTGACATTCGAAAGTGATAGAAGCAGAAATGGTAGGCGACTGTTACTTTGTTCCTATTATGATGGTTAAATCTGAGTTAAGTTGAAATCGAGAAACGCATCTTTGCTCTTTAATAAAGCTTGTATAAGAATAAGCAGTTTCAAGCGACAGTTAACGTACATGAATACAGAAAAGAAAGCAGAATGCATAGCGAATACGCGGGAATCATTGAGTAGGAAGAGGGGAAAACATGTTCTCACATGATTTTGGCCCATTGCCGCATTTTAGGCAATGGGTTAAGTGCCGCGCACGCGACACGCCCCGGAGAGCCGCCTATATTTTTACATAAGACCCTTGCGTTGTGTGCTAATGACAACTTCAATACATGCCGGTGAATCCTCGTAAACGATCTAATTCAGAATGTCGTATCACCGTAACTACTACTACTCGCCATCGACGAATAAACTTTTAGGCCCCTTAGGCCACTATTTCTGCCTATTCTACAACACGGAATTCCACTGTGAAATGTGATCAGATCTGCTGTGGATCTCAGTTTTATTAGGAGATTAAACATCTCTTTGAAGTGCAACGACGGAGCCAACGATGATTCGTCGATGAAGTTTTTTCTATATTGTCTGTTGATAGCCTTTCTTCATTATAGACCTGTATGTTGCATCAATTAGTATTCATCTAACCACCCAGTAACTAGTGATCATGTAACTCTTTTAAAGCACAGTTTACGATAGTTCTAGGTACCTTCTTCAGATAAAGTAAAGGAAAGGGGTAAAGGCGTAGAGTAGTGCATCGGCGCCGAAGAAAGCACGGAAAACGGCCAAACTAGAGGATTATAACCAATCGAAAAAGTAGTGAAAAAGAGTGTGCGAAATTATGACAGTAGATGTTGCGTAGAAGAAATGCATGCAAAAATTTATTTACTGTTAGTCAACACGCAACAATAAGATGGACTACAAGTGTTCTCAACATCTAATAAGGTCAAAGGTTGTGCTGACCGAACAAAAATTCACCGACGGCTTCAAAGTTATCTGTGGTACAGCGTACGAGAATAAAAACAACCGTAAGCGAAAACAACCTACTTTTCTCTTTCGGTTAGCGTAGAAAACTAAAAAATAGTCGAGCTGCGGGCAGCAGAACGGCAGAGCACTAAAGACTAGGGAATACAAGGACTAGAGTAAAACATCCATTCATTCCTAAACTATCACATAATTAATCTGTCAGCATGTCGGCTCCATTTTGAATGGTGTAGCTTCTTCAAACTCGCCATAACTTTTGGCTTTGTACGTCGGCCAAGCCAGCTTTTGAGCCCTCATGTCTCTCTAGGCCGTCTTTTGACCCGACACACCCGTGTGCTATCCTTGCGGAAGAGGCATAGGAACATCTTAAGGAGTTCTCGGAAAACATCTTCAGCGTAAACTATCCCTTTGATCTTCGTGGAGGAATTCAATAGTACACGAATCTAAGGAGGAGATCGCTTGTTTTGTTGCCGTTGCTAATTGGCATGATTTTTGGCAAAGCTTTCAGGTGATCCCTCCACCGTATCTACAAGGATTAGATACGGCCAAATGCGCGAGGATCGCGCACGAAAGCGCAGAAACAGTGACTGCGACCCAGCGTCGATGTCTCTATCTGTCGTAGCACCTCCAACGTACACACTGTCACAGGTGATTTGCTTCAGCTCTTTTTTATTTTTATCGTGATATGAAGTGGGTAGGGAAAAGGCTACATGAGTATCCATTTATTTGAGAAGCATTCTCACTATTGAATGAATTCATCGACCGTCATTCTCTTACCTCCTACAGTCCCGTACACCTTTACTTTTTTTGGAATTCCAAATGTATTTTTTTGCCTGATAGAGCTTCGATATAGAGTAAGACATGGTGAGCAATTGTCCTACAAAAGCATATGGATGAATGTGTTTGGAATTTGTGCCAGCGCGACTTCTTCATGTTAACCTTTTTCCGAACAGTAGTGGATCATCGCACTTGAGGGTGGTAGTGTAGGGAGCAGCGACTTTCCATCATTATCTTCCTTTCTAAAACTTCGTTTTGAATAATGCTAGAACTTGTTAGATTTCTGTTTATGGGGAGAGCGAAAAGTCATTTGTTTGGAACTATGGTCGGTCGCTGCATTCGGTAGTGAACAATGATGTCCTTTCCCAACGGTCCATATGCAGAAATAATTACTGTTGAGTAGTGATCATCCGCCAAAACCAGTGCAATGTTCATTACAAACTATCAGCTATATCGCCCGGCTTAGGCCCCCGTCCCTGCTTTTTGTGTTGGAGTTGGATTGCGTTATCCTTTTTGCCTTTTGGCTTCCAAAAAAATCAAGTATACACAATAGTAGCCAATAACAAGTAGTACGAACCGGCGCTGACCGCAACTGGTTGGCCAATGCCCATCGCTACATTTACAACTATGCTTTCGCCACATCCCTTCTATCCCTTGGGGTTTGAACACTGAACATCTGAAGGGGGCGAAACTATGGTTATTTACACAACAGCTCGAAATATACTTTGTATCGAAATCATACCAACAGCGTGAATTTTACCACACCTGAGCATTCTAGGACCAAGGGGAGTAAAAATGCGAATCAACGGTCATTCGCACACCAAGAAGCCGATAGTCTTGCAATCATTTGTATGCAAGAAGCGGAACGGCAGTGTCAAAGTTTTTGTGATTTCAATAACTGAAGTACACGAGGGTATTGAACGATACAATGAAGTAGAATCAATCGAGGACGAAACTGGTATAAGTTGACAGAGCAGAGTTTCCATAAACAAGTTTATAAAAAAATAATCCGTTTGAGGATCCATCGTGGTCCTGGGTGACCCATCAAAATATGCACAGCTTAGCAGGACTTATCGAGGTTGTGGAACAGGTGGATTATCAGGTGGAATCTTCATTCCCTTGCAGTCGTATGCAGAATGCCTCTTCATCTCCGGTCTAAATAGAGAGCTTAGTGTCAAAAATGCAGAATCTTGCTGCTTTCCTGTGCGGAAAACGCATCCCTTCATCGTTTATTCTGGCGAGAAATTTTTCACTACAAAGTCAATCTTCAACAAAAAAATTTCGAGACAGAATAATTGAGAATGCAGTCTGTAACGCAAAGTTGTTGTAAGAGTAGCAAAATGGTGTTTACTGGGGAAATCACGAGAGTAAGACGCCAGTGGTTTCGTCGGTGAAAATAACAAAGATGTGTACTCAAAAAGGCATTTCGTTGGACGTCTGGAGTGCTGAATCGACTTCGCTTTCTGAAATAGCCCTTGGCCTTCCCGGCATGACGGTACTCCAGCCCACAGAGCCTCGTCCTAGAGTGAAGCCGACGTAAGCTGCCTGACTTTGTAAGCAAAAAAGAAGGACCGATCTGCTCTGCAGATTTCAACCCGTTGGACTCCTTCATGTGGTCTTTGATTACGAACGAGAGAACCTGTCGGGGTTGCCATCCTAGTTAGGATTCCTTGAGAGTAAAACTTAAGAACGACTGGGAAGAAATGGAGTAGGGATACCTGCGTGCAACATGCTAGGAGTCTGGGTCTGACTTTGGGCCTCTATCCTTTCTAATGGGGATATTTTGTGATTGTAGCCCGTTGTTGCGCATAATGTAAGCAAAAGTGCATATAAATTCCAGTGCCCTTCTCAACTTAGAAGCTTCAAATACATTACAATGAACTGGCGCATATAATTTTGGGGCACCCTGTATATATAAGTAAATAACATGTGAGCCTAGTAGAGCTGCGGCCATAGAAACCGAGATATGTGCTGACGTTGGGCGGTGCCATGGGCAAAACTGATATTTTATTTTTGTCTCATAACAGTTCAGACGCGGAAAAAATGAATACAGCTGTGGGATGGTTCCACAAGTGCAATGAAGTAGACCAACAGGCGATGGGTTGGTCTACTTCATTGCACTTGTGGACCCATGCCACATCTGTATTCACTCTGGGGAGCGTTTTCACCATAGGCGACAGGCTCATAGTGAGACTCAACGAAAGCGTGGGGGCCCTTAAAAATAAAAGGAGTGAACAAGACCTTACGCGTGCTGTTTATGTATGTATGTATGCATGTATGTATGCATGTATGTATGTATGTATGTATGTATGTATGTATGTATGTATGTATGTATGTATGTATGTATGAACTCGGTTCGGAAACGTTCTAGGATGCGGGGAAAAGTGGTAAGATGTAATAGAAGAAATGTCGTCATACCCAAGAAGTGGGTGGGATTTGCATTCAAAAGGGCGGGCCCCGATCAAAAATTCATAACTTTTTCCAGAGATGCTTCCACTCTGAACCTGGGACCTTCGAATTTGGAACGAGTGCAAGCACAAATAGTGTGTAGTAGAAAATGATTGAACTGGATCCAGTCCTCCGAGGCGTAGGGGAACTAGGGGGCGGACCATGGGTGAAATGAACGTAATTTGAGTGAAAACACGCAATCAAGTTGGATGAGAGGGGACGAACCATGTTACTGGATCTTGAGCAAGATTTCGCTCATGGCGGTCAAAGCGCGCGCAAAGTGTGCCGGTATGTGTATCCCTGTAAATCAATATCTCCTGATTTCTCGGAACGGAACTTTTAAACTTGGGAGAGTGGCGGGTCATTTCGAACACAATAGGAGGGGAGCCTGCTGTCGGCCGGGTATGTATATAGGTCAGATGGCCCGGCTACCGACCTGCTCTCCTCCTTATGTTATGGTTGAAATGTATTACTGAGGCCTGTCGTGTGCCCTCCTCATTCCGAAATGTATTACTGAGGCTAGTCGTTTACCCGCTTCATTCCTTGAAAAGATTAGCGGATAGTAGCAGCCCAATATCCTGTAGTACAAAATTACACTGGGCAAAATCGTTTACCGTTTCCCATTACTACATTTACAGCTGTAGTTCCACCACATATCCTCAACTTTCTCAGAGTTGGTACAATGTACGACTGAAGGGAACATGTACGCGGTTGGTCAGTCAGTTACACAGCAAATCGATATTGCTGATTGGTATATCGGCCAACAACATAGCCTAGTCCCACCACAGGTGAACGATACATCTGAAGGGAGCAAAGCTGTGATTTAATAGCCCATAGGGCCGTATGCATAACGCCGAGGGTGGGGAGGGGAGTCTCCCCAGGAAATGACTGCGAAGGGCGCGAACGTTCAAATGACCTTTTTGATTTGCCTTGGGTTAGATAAGGGGCGGTGGAGCGAAAAAGCTTACGCAAAGCTTATCAAGCGAGAAGGGTGTGGATAATATGTTAATAAATAATACCCGTGTACGCGCCGTCAGCTGGTTACCCCTAGTGTGAAAAGACGAGTTTATTCTGGGCTGTGACAATGCCATCAAAGGGGACCATCTCACCACAGGTGAGCTAAATGGCACATTAGCACAAAAGGGGTGGCTCAAAAACGGTACACTGAGCTAGAGGAATAGGAATCGGAAATCGAGATAGTGCGAAGGTTCTTGACTTGGCTGCGACCCATAACCTGGCTGTCTGCATCGCATTCTTCCCAAAAACGTCACTCAAAAGGTCGCTACAGCAGGCGGGAATAGTTCATGTGCTCGTAAGAAGGTCTTCCCTTGAACTGAAGGATATCAAGGTATTGCTTGCCAAAGAAGTGCCCCGACCGCACCAGGTTCTCCTAGCAGACGTAACCAACGAGAACTTAGATAAGAACTACCTGAAATCTGCGTCATGTAGGTCCTCAGTCCAGCAGGCTTTGAGCAACTCTATGTAACTATCTTGCTGTGTGCAAGGCAAGCGCTAGAGGAAATTCGGGGTGGATCCTATGGTGGATTCGTGGTTCTAAAGCGATCAATTCCAGGGAGTTGTGAAGCGGGAACCCTCCACAAGGACTGGCAAGCGAGGCGAACTCCGGAAGACGTAGCTGCTTACAAAGCAGCCGTAGCGGAGGCAAAGAACATAGAACTAGACGCCTTGTCGAGTAGCTCACAGTCGAGAAGGGAGCAAACTCGTCTTCCGATCGCCTAAAATCCGGAAAAGTCCAAGACGTCGGGTTATTGAGATACTCAATGGAGACGTGTACAGTGCGTTTTATTATTTTAAGGTCCCTTTGCCTTTTCAGGAGAAGCGATTATTTAGGATTTTTTTCTAGCATCATGAACGGATCCCCCAGCACGAATAATCTAGGCATCCGTTTTTCAGCAGCAGCTGCATTTCTCTAAACTTTTTACGAAAGTTTATCGGTTTTTGCACTGTTTCATAGTTATAAGGTCACCCTGAGAAAGTGAACAATTACCCATGGAGGAGAAGAAATTTCGCCTTCCAAGATACTTATAAAGGTAAGCATGTGCAGCAAACGCATCTCTAAACCTGACTGTTAACATGGTTCGTGATCGTCCGCTTTCTTCTTATGAGAAGACTCAAGTTCGTGCTCTTCATGGAGTTGGGCTCAGTAAACGAGATATCTCCAGGTAAACAGGGAGATCCCTCTGTTCCATCCAAGACTTCTGAAGAGCCTTGATGTCACTAGATGTAACACCACCTGTGGATGCCCACGCAAGATTACTGCCCGTGACGATCAGAAGATTCTGACAAGGAAGGTCTTCCAGGGCGTAGGACGCTTTTTGAAAATGGTTTTTTGCATGGTATAGGGGCATAAGCACTGAGTATAGAACTATGGTCCATTCCGCTAAATGAACTACTGAATGCCAAAAAAAGTGAAAATGATTTTGCCAGAAATTGCCGTTTTACCCCACTAAGCGTCGTTCATTTCGTTCATGGCGTCGACGTTCCGCACAGTAGAAGGGGCCAGTGGAGGCGACATTGAAAATAACGTGAACGGTAGTCAAAAAAGGGAGCTACATGTTAAAAAGTGCGGGAAGTTTCATATGTGCTCTCCACGATTCAGCTGCTAGCAGCGACCGATGGTGTGGTGGGAAGCGATGTGGACTTCGAGTTTGGACGACTAGGCTGGGTTGATGGTTCGGATTCCCGAGGCTCTGCCGTTTTTGCTGCCACCTCCAAATTGGCTCCATATTGCACCAGAGCGAAGCAAGTGGTTGACTGGCCATGGTCGTAACCAGGGCCAGCGATAACCTATTTGAGCGATACCCAGCGATAACCGTTAGAATTTGATGTGTGGAGCACTATCAGTGAAGGAGCTTCCAGGCTTCACACTCCCAGGGGTCCCCTTCCCCTCTTCCTCCCCCCCCCCCCGC
>UZAF01019679.1:0-11655 GCA_900617895.1 Haemonchus placei | reverse complement strand
CCCCCCCCCCCCCCGGCAACCCCCCTGAATTTCCTCACAGAGTTTTCTTCGTCGGTTCGGCTGTTTTTGCATCCCTCATATCGAGAGTCCCTTCAGTTGGTGAAATGATAGTTAACTGGTATGATATCGTTTTTGTAGTCAAAAAACTCGGTGATCCGAACCACCAACCCAGCCTGGTCGTCCCAAATCGAAGTTAAGACCGCTATCCACCACACCATCCGTCGCTGCTAGCAATTCAACCGTGGAGAACATAATGAAACTTCCCCACACTTTTCAACATGTCTCAACTTGTGGCTCCTTTTTTTTGTCTACCGCTCGCGTTATTTTCAATGCGCAGCCCACTGGCGCCTTCTATTGTGCGGACAGTCGACGCCATGAATGGGAGACCATAGGAATCATCGGCACGGAGATGTGGAGTTCATTTAGGATCTTGATGAGAGAGCCTACGATCTCAGCGCGGAAAACTCTCAGACTTTTGGATAAGCGTGAAAATCCCAAAATGAATCGGAAAGATGAATGTCTTGCCGTAACCAACGAGCTCGCCCCGTTTCTCGATCTGTGTGCTTTTCAACAGCCACCGACGGCAAGCTAGGGGTCAGGACACTTGGGGCCCACCCACTGCGAAATGATTTAAATACGTCGTTCAAAATAGAGGGGTTAACGGTCTTCTTTCGGCCATCTAAGTTGGGTTGCCTATTGTGCTTTACAAGAGCTTTCTAGTCATCTATAGGCCAAGGGCGTTTTAGGCCTGGATTTCTCGGAGATTAGGACGGCTAAAGGTCTCATCGGGATTTGCGGTTCAGCGCTGAGGAAAGCTAAGCTGTGAATATCTGCTTGATTACATAACAAGTTGATGTTCACCGGTGTTGATTGACCGACATCGTTAAATATCGAAACAGTTTGTACTTTGGCTCTGCTCACTCCCATGCCTTCCAACCTGACAGGTCTTCTCTACCTACGCTAGTTTCTGTTCACAAATTCGAACGCCCTAGCTCCAGGGAAACAAATTTTCGCACATGCCCCCCCCCCCTTCCTGAGAGCGGAGTCAAGTCCAATCACCTAGAACTGAAGTCGGCAGGTTCCCGTCCTGCCGGCTCCAGTTCTGTGTGTTCCACAGAGATAGGAGTTATGAATTTCTGGTCACACACACACACCGACACAAACACACCGGCAAGCCAACAGACACACGTAGCTATATGTAATAGGATATCATAACAGAATTGCAATTAGGATCAGGACGGGTTAGCTAAAGACATACGAATGAAGCGGGAGAGGCCCCGCGCTACTAAGACGCTGAAAAGTAGGAAGAGATGAAATGCTATACAAGTATTGCAAGACTGGCAAAAAAAAAAGAAGAAAAACGAAAATTGGCAGGGGGTTGTGTTGAATAAGAAAAGTTGGGAATATTTTGATGATGCATTCCTGCTGTTCTCTATAAGTGAGCCATTGAAGAACCATTTGCAGCAGCACGTACGTGTGGCTCCAGAGTCGTCGAATGCGCCATCCGATGAACCACGAGCTCTAAAAAGGAAGCAGGATGACTTAATACAGGAAGTGAGTAGTGTTTAGTCTAAATCTAAGAATATCGTGCTCAATAAAGTGTCAAAAGTACGAAATGCTTTCAGTTTACCTTGTTGAGTATCTTCATTACCGTGTACTAACTATATGCAGTAGACCTACAGTAACAAGCCCCGTCTGACGTTCTTTCGTTTTTCCATCGGTTTGCTATCCAAATGCACACCACTACGACTGTTCGTGCTTGAGAAGCTTACTGAGTGCTATGTTCCACGTGACTCTTGACAAACCCTGATTTTTTCCAGAAAATTCATACATTTCCTAAGCATCCGCTTATCCATCCAACTTTTTTGGTATCTTTATGGTCACCTCGAGTTGGAATTGATTCCTGCAGACAGCTCTCTTTCTGATGTATATTTATTATCTAGTGGCTTTCCCATTTTGCAACTTTGTGCGCCTTATTATGGACTCAACAAGTTCTACGAACGAAATCCGTTTTTTTTTTGAAGAATCTTGCTTCATCCGGTCTTTACTATTTTTAGATTTTCCGCGCCCCTTGGGTGAGTGTTCCCTTTAACCCATTGCGTACCGCGTGCTACACATGGTGAAGCACGCACCCTCGCCTCTGCGTGCCCGCGTTTTGCTTCATAATCACTCTATAGTTTGAATAAAGTTTGAACAGCACATACTCTGCGATTCCTTCAAGAAGCCTCTCTGTGTGGCCGCGTGCTGTACGCCGCGAGTCACGTCTGTGCGTCAATTCTGAAGAAAACGCCGGGCACATGCGCCAGCCAGCGTGAATACACTACGGTATGCAATGGGTTAACGAAGCTCCGCTTTGCTTAATCTTTTTTGGGCTATGCACGCTAACGCGTGCATTATATGTCGACGACCGCTTGTCTACAATGGAGTCATTCGGCGGAATGCTGGATTATCAGAATATGATAGAAATATCAGTGGTTTATCATAGCTCCGTCCACCTCGGTGCAGACCCATCTCACTATAAAAGTTTGACCACCCTTCTTCTAACTGCTCCTAGCCATTTTTTCCGCGTTCTAGAATGTTTGGTTTGAAGAGATGAATTTTTGGTCCTAGCCCCGCTTCCCTGTGGCAGCTCTGAATATTTCGAGACTTAATCGCATTCGTTCCATTACCTCTAACCACTTTTTCCCCGCATTCTAGAACGTTCTGAACAGAGATGAATTTTTGATCTAAGCCGCCCACTTCGAGGATTTGGCCGCATTTGTTCCATTACCTCTAACCACGTTTTTCCCGCGTTCTAGAACGTTTGTGAACGACGTTACAGTCATTTTTGAAAAGTAGCTTTCACCTCAACGCACCCGCTCCCATCGTGGGCGGGGCTTCGCTAATCTTACGCATGCCCAGCACGCATAAGGCCTTGCCCACTCCTTTTATTTTTTTCTGGCCTCGACGCCTTCTCTCAATCGATTTATGAATTTCTGTGGAAAGTACCGCCCTCTGCGAGAACGCTCCGCCCACTGCCGGTAAGTTTCCTTTATATCCATTGTTGACCCATCCCTCACCTTTGCACATTATTTTCCCGGCTTTTGGACTGTTGTTAGACAGAATGAGAAGAATTTGCCCATGACCCCGCCCCATTCCGGCGCGTGCCCCCCCCCCTTGGAGGCGGAGCTCCGCTAAGATCGCATGTGCTTTGTTACATCTACCCTATGCCCAACCCATCCCGAACTTTACCCGACTTCTGCAGGTGATTCTTCAGGTAATGTCGAATTTCCGTACAAACAAACAGACAGACAACAGACGCGAGCGCTTTATATATAATAAGGATATTTGTTGGATACCAAAGGAAGATTGTACTAGGGACGTGTAACAAAGGCTTATCACGACATTTAGTATAAAGGTCGACCATAATAACACATTCACGTGGTTTATATACACAATATGTGGGCGGTCCTCAGATACCGTATCGCCACTGGACCTTAGGGGGCCCGTGACGGTATTCAAGCCCGGGGGATGAAAGAGCAGACCGCGTCAACAACAGAACTTAAGTTACTTACTTGATTGCACACTTATGATACCGATATTTCATGCCTGTGGTCTCATCTCAAGAGATCAAGTTGTGCATAAGTTTAACATGTTGAACTAGCATGTTATCAGTCATTCTTGTGAAGGCTAGATCTATTACAAACTTAGATATGGTTGTGAATCCATGACACTGGGGCGAGGTGAGAATAGCGGTAGCTATAATGTGCATGACAACAGCATTGCTAACGTAAAAGTTGTTGTGCAATGCACTTGCAATATCAGACGACCAGTTATCATGCTAACGATTTAACAACAACATTAATTATTACAATTCAAACTCCATTACTTATGAATAGGATGACGCTATTTACAAATACCTTTCGTTTGCAGACGTCGTCGTTAGCTGGGGACGCTGGTGTTGAGAGGAACTTGGTTCTTCGCAGCACTTGGTGGCTGACGTCTCACGGGAGCGTCAGCTTTTTTCCTTGATGATGAAAATGGTTTCTTGAAGTAGTGGTTCTTGCTCTATATGTTGAAGACTTCATTTCTGTCGTGTGATGAGTGAATAGAAGAGTGTATTTCTAGAGGAATAAGTCGATTGATTGGCCTCCGCACAATTCTTCCTGTTGAAATTTGTTGCATAGCGCTCCGAATTTCTCCGTCTCTGCTTGTGATAAGATCAGTAATCAGGGCCATTGGCCACTGTCCTCTTGACAGTTGCGAGTCGTCGTCAGGGAGCATCTCTCCTGCGCGTGGTACCTGGCTGGGGATCTACTCTTTTTCCCGATGACTTTGTGACTATCTCGCAATTCTGTGAGGTGTTCGTTCTTCCATAATCTCCAAAACTTCTTCGTTAGCTTTTCGATTGTCGATATCGCTAGCTTTGCTGCTTTTTGGGAAGAATGTTCGGGAAGAGCTCGGAAATCTGGATCTCCGTCGTGGTCTTCTGACGCGAGCTGGGTTGTTCCATATTATATGTCTTTATAAATGGAGTGGGTCGGTCGTAGGGCCTCACATGGGGAGTCCTGGTCTCCTATTGTAGTAAGCTGTCGCAAATTTACAACGCTTTCTATCTCGCAATATGTAACAAACCAACCGTTAGCTTTCGTCGACCTTCTGTTTTTTGGAGTGATCGCTTGACCGTACCAACCATCCTTTCCCATACACCACCCATCCATGATGATGGGGGATGAATTTCCATGTTATTCGATGCTCTGCGAGAAATAGAGACAAGTGAGGATCTTCATCATTGTTGCATTCTGGGACAGAATATGTTCAGTCAGCCGAAAGTTGGTGCCGTTATCGCTGATTATTTTCACTGGTACTCCTCTTCAAGCAATAAATTTTTTGAGCGTTAAGTTAAAGCTCTATGCGGGGAGATCCATTGCCACTTCGAGAAGGACTAGTGTGACCAGGCATGTGAATAAAGCAACATTAGTTTGAAATCTTCTCCTGATATAGATTTCACCGTGATTGGTCCCATGAAAACAACAGCTGTTTGCGCAAATGGAGGTGATTGTGTGACACGTACAGTAGGCAGAGGACCCATGTTTGGGTACTTGAACGGTACCGTATTGAATCTTCCGCACGTGACGCAATGCTTCAGCGTCCTTTTGCAAAATAGCGTGTCGTGCGGAATCCAGAATCGTTGCTTAATATTGAAGAGCAACTGGTTAGTTCCGCAGTGTGAAAGGCTTCTGTGTAGATACTCCGCAAATAGTCTCACAAGGTTGGCGATTTGTGGGCAAAACTCCAGTCTCGAACCCGTACTTGTCCTTTCCGGGGACCGTGCTCACACTACCGAGACTCCGCTTGCCTTCGCCTTCTTAATGGCTTATATGCCATAGCTTATCAGCACTCACACGTACAACGTGTTGAGCCGGTCGGCCGATATCAGTACTGAACCGTTAAGCTGCAAGCTTAACGTGATATAACTTGTTTTGACTTGATGTTTTGTTAACTGCTGTTTTAACGCCGCAGTACGCGAAGAGAAATTCTCACAAGGTTAGCGATTAAGAAGGCGAGGGCAAGCGGGTCGCCAATCTGTGAGACTTCCGCTTCGCGTACTGCGGTGTTAAAACAGCAGTTAACAAAACATCAAGTCAAAACTCCGCAAATAGTTGTCCTAGCTTGCTTTACTTTGGAATATGCGCAGGGTTAGCAGCTGAGAAACTGAGTTCAGCATTATCAAGTCTGCCAGATTTCCGGAATATGCCGTATTTGTCGGCTTTGACGTTGAGTTCCTTGTTTTGAGTCATCAGCTGAGAACCGTAGATTGCATGTTCTTGTTGAATGATGAGCTTTTCAGCCTGGACTACTTCCGCAGATATTGCGTTTGTTTGTAATTCAGCTGGGCTGAGAGCCAAACATTTTCCCTTCGCTATTTTATGAATGAAACGGGCTGAATAAGCAAAAATTCTGATAAGCTTGAGGTAGTTGCAGATGTTTTCCGCCGGCCACTTCGCTGTTGCTGCCACGCTGTTGGCTGCGTAAGAGTTCACTTCTTGGGTATTGGAGTTTGCTCATACGAGTCATCCGCCTTCTTTACCTTCTCTTCGCTGGCATGTTGAGCCACACAGGACCACACCACCAGCGATGATTGACGAAATCTTCTTTGACTTTACCTCAGGTGGCGCAGTCAGCTACACTCTCTTGCGTTGGTTCGTCAAAGAATGAGACGTCGCAGGACTCTTGAAGTCTTTTCCAGATTAGGCTGATTCTATGGACAAGTGTTGCAACTGTGGACGGCAGGCGTCTAGTCTCTTGTATCCAACAGAGAACGTTTGTAGAGTTGCTAAAGATATTAATTTTGATCTCTATGTTATTCTTATGTATTGTTGATCCAGCAAGACTTAGTCCAATGAATATGATAGGAGTTCTAGGCGTGGTATACTCTGCTCTTTTTCATTGGGACAATCTTCGATTTCGCCGCGAAAAGTCTTGTCTCCGAGGTTCCTTGTTGGAAGTCGATGTTGCGTAGATGCGGCAGGCAAACGCACGTTTAAGTCTATCTACGAAGACTGACATCGTGTTGTCTGATGACTTCTCCGCGATCTTCCGTGGTGAGATAATTTCGAAACCATATTATGTTGGATTTAATGTCCTCCCACGACTTCTGGCCTTGCTTGAGAGTGGAGCTTTTCCCAACTGTGTTTCTGCTTGTGAAGATCTAGAAGAAAGACTTTCGCTGGAGTCATGAGTGGCGATAGCAAACATGGGTCATAACAGAAGCCATTTATTTGGCTCAGGACCGTTCGCTTTAAGATCTTATCAAAGCGTTTCTCGTAACATCTGAGCGATATCGTATCCCCAACAGATTCCATAGTATCCCGAAAACCTTGACTTCAGTTGTGACTGTTCTGTCAGCTTCTGGTATTCCGTTGACGCTTGGAGAGTTGGATAGATAGTTGCGGAAATTCGTTCACATTGACGAAAACAACTTTTTGGACTCGGCGTATTTGTGAACAAGGTCATCTGCACTTGTTCCTTCGAGTAGAACATTGTCGAAATAAAGTGAGTTAGATAGTCCCTGAGCTATGTTTGACTCTGGGCTTTCAATGTGTTTCAGAATGCACTGTTTCAGAGTGGCTGGACTTGCGTTGATGCCAAACGGTACACTGCAAAAGCGAAAGTACTTGATGTGGCTGCTAGATGCTGGGCGGAGAATATCCTTTACCCACAAAAACTGTGTGTCGTCTCGGTGATCTTCGGGCAACTTTATTTGTAAATAGACCTATATATCTGCTACCATTGTGTACTGGTGCGTTCGAAATTGCAGGTCTACCTCATGGATGAGAGGTGTAAGAGAATGTCCTCCGTAGATCACGTCATTGGGACGAAGTTGGTTCTTTACGTGAGAGGACGCGTCGAATACTACTCGAAGCTTGGTAGACTTCGATGGTGTCCACATAGGTCGATGGGATAGGTAAAAGGTGGCAATTCTGTCCGGCTGGTCAGTTGCTTCTTCGATTATTCCTTCCTGGAGATAGCTCGCGAATGTTTCGCTGTAAAGCTTGAGTTTTTCTTTGTCGCCATGGAGTCTTCGTAGGGGATTTTGTAATTTCCTAAGCGCTGAAGTTTTCCTTCATTCCTCACCTATTCAGTGAAGGGAAATCCAGCAGTGATGTTGCCATTTTCTATGACTGTGGTCTTCTGGTAGTTGTCCATATGACTGCCGCCTCGTTTGTACCGTTCTGGGTATTTATCCCGAACGATTCCAACTCACAGAGATGTTCTACTGTCGAACTGTCGTTCCTTAGCGCAACAGGTGTAGCTACTATGAGCGAAGAACGCTTTGTATCACAGTTACCGGTGATAGGGGCAATGTACCGCTGGCACCAGAAATGGTGTAGCCAAAGACTGTTGGAGTGAGAACTAATGCTGATGGTAGCCCTATAACTGGATTGTGGTGTTCGATCACTTAATTTAGGAGGTCCTGTCGAATGAGTAAATCAGGTAAAAATTCTGACGGGCGTAAAGTTTGCTGAGTAACCATGATTTCCTCCCTCTTGATGAAGCTTTTGTCAGCTTCCGATAGTAGAGCGGGTTTGGTAGTCGACGGAAGTTGGTTGCGTACCCCTTTTTGTCCTCTGGCATTGTTCTGCATGGCTTGCGCGGTTTGAGTGCCGAAGAGCGTCTTTGTCGTTAGTGCGGTAGTTTCTTGATGCGCAATAATTCCATCAACGGTGTCACGAATATCCTTTACTTAGAATCCTGTGCCACTCTGATTTTCTTTCTTATTATTTGGCTACAGATATTCTATGTGAATTCGGAAAGGATGAGACGTCGCCATACTCTGTCTGCGTTCATTGGCACTCCAATTTGTTCTAGGTGCACGATACGAGAAGATAAGGAATTGACTGTATTGCGACAGCTCCTCGAGTTTTCTTGAGCCCTAGGCAGATGCTCGATCTCGTTTATTAAGATATCGACTATGCCTGATGATCTGTCGTACTGTTTCTTGAGTACGTTCAGCGCGACATTATACTTGCCGCCTGTGACTTGAATGCTGCTGATTGAAGCAGCTGCTTTTCCCTTTAGTGATTGTTCCAGGAAAAGGACTTTTTCTTGGTCACTCATGTCCGTCTCGCTGTGTATGAGAGATTCGAAGACTGACCAGAAGGTGTTGAACTCTCTGTAGTCTTCAGTGAATGTTGGAACTCCAAACAGAGGGCGTCGAACTCGTACGCTTCGGTCGTACAACGTATTGAGAGTATCCCCTCCGCTGTTAGGATTGTGTTGGCTGCTACCAGCCTGGCTGGCAATGCTGGTGGCTTCCGCTGTGAACAGCTTGCTGCACCACCTCCTTTCTGAAGTCAATCTTGCTAAGCCATTGTATCATTGCGATTTCAAGGCCATTTGAGTCGAGCTCCATGTGGTTGTTAATTTGTCGAGCATCAGCTTTTCACGATCCTTCTGCTCCGATCGTGAACTAATTGTTTCGATCGCTTTGTCAATATAGGTATGAAGTTGTGAAGTTGTTTCGCCTTTGTGATTGTTGTTATCAAGTGGTTCAGCTGTGCAGTTTTTTCTCTTATGTAAAACTCACATTCCTCCTTTTCAGTTGAGAATGTGAATAGGTTGTCCAAAAGTTTGAGATCTGACTCTCTTGAACTGATCAGCTTGCATGCGTGAGTGATTCTGGTCTTGAACAGTTGAATCTCCGCTATTTTGATGCTGTAGCTGTTTAAGATCGGCTGTTGCTTTTTTGTGCTTTGTAGGTTTGAGCACAAGCTGTTCGAAACCAATGAGCGTCTAAACTGGGTGAAGTTTGAGCTCAGTTCGATGTCTCTTTTTGAAACACCATGGTTTCGTGTAGGATGTGTTTCCTGCCACGCGGGTCTTTGAGTTCCTCAGGGAGGAATTAATGTGAAGATTTGACTTTTTGATTAGTGATCTAGTCAAAATTTCGCCAAATTTCCGTAGTCTGAGGGAGGCTTGTTTGGCTAGCTATCTTCTGTTTTTTCACTATGGAGAAGTTGTGTAGAAAATTTGTGCATGTTTCCCGGTTCCTTTTGAAGAATTCGCAAGGCAATTTCCTAATTTCTTTCCAATTTGCTTGGAAGAACTGGTTTCGCTGCCCACCTGTTCTCGTTGTAGAGAAAAAGCTTGGTAGGCCTTCATGTTCAAGCTCTGTTTCCTTCTGGAGAAAAAGCAGTAGACTTGAAAATTGCCTTTCGTTTCTTACTGGACGAAAATTGCTTGGAAGGTCTTTTTGTTTCCAACCGGTGGGAAACAACAGAAATGTCCTTCTATTTCTCACTGGGAAATCTAGGCAGAAGGATGTCTGATTTCTGTATTCCTCAAGGAGAAATCAAAATGGAAGCTCAAGTTTTGACCAGTGATGTGGTCAAAGATTTGCCAGATTTTGCTTTCCTCAGGGAATAATATTGAGCAAATTCGGCTGATTGATGAAGTGGTTACCTTCTATCTTTCACTGGGAAAGCCAGCGCGGGAGGATCGCTTCCAACGGCCGATGCACCAATTTGATGGATTACCAAAGGAACTTTGTACTGGGGACCTGCAACAAAGGTTTATTACGACGTTTATTACAAAGATCGGTCATAATAACACATTCACGGGGTTTATATACACAACATGTGGGCGGTCCTCAGACACCGTATCGCCACTGGACTTCAGAGAGGCCGTGGCGATACTCAAGCTCGGGGGATGAAGGAGCGGACCGCGCCAACAACAGAACTTAAGTTACTTACTTGATTGCACACTTATGATACCGCTATTTCATGCCTGTGGTCTCATCTTAAGAGATCAAGTTGTGCATAAGTTTAATATGTTGAACTAGCATGTTATCAGTAATTCGTGTAAAGGATAGATCTATTACAAACATAGATATGGTTGTGAATCCATAACACTGGGACGGGGCGAGAACACGCCACTGTGTAAGTAATCGAGTACGGGAAGCATCCAGAATCGATCAATTCTAAAGGCTTGATTCAGTCGATCCTCTATATTCACGATGAAATTCAGAACGGTATGCACACTCCCCAGTCTCTGGCCCGAAGAGATCGCAGGAAAGTAGATGAAGTAATGCGGCCCCCCCGAAACCACCCACTCTTTCGTCATTATGTCTTGTCTTTTCATTTATGACTCATAAAGCCTTCGTGGCCAGAAGCTTTTCGTGGTTTCAGATTGTTAAGATCTTGCGTGACGGCTCCGAACACTTACCTCCACAATAGGGGGTGAACGTAATGAACAGCTTGTACCACGGGGTTAAAACGGCCAATCATAGCTCATGGCTAGGCCGTTCGAAGATATGATCATTACCTCACTCACAATAGATCCCAATGTAAACTTTTGCTTATTCACTCGGGACTTGGCTTACTATCACTTGCCTACTTTCATTTCTGTGCTGATAGATTTGTGGACTTCATCTCTCATCCACGTCGCCTGCTGCTTAAGCACTCACCACGCCTTTCTGACACGCCTACACAATACTGTTTCGCCTACATGCAAATAAGCGATATTGCATGGATTCGGTAAGGATCTTTGGTCGTACTACAGTGCGTTTCATAATTATAAGGTCACCCTCGATTTTTGCGATTCTGGAGAAAGCATCCGGAATGGAATTTTTGGCAAACACAGAAAGATTCCTCATCACAGTGTATCTCCGTATTCAAATTTTGGTCGTAATATCCTTTACCTTAATTTTTTTATGAATTTTTTAAAGATTGTGTCGGCTTTTGCACCGTTTCATAATTATAAGGTCACTCTGAGAAAATAAATGTTTTAGTAACGTTGATGGCATATGTACAATGCTTAATAATCTATAGCTCCTCCTTGTTTAAGAGCAACATCAAAGAGTCTGCGTGGCATACTAGAAACTAGGTTTCCAAGGTGTTCCTCATCGATTGCTCTCCCTGCTTCGACAACTGCCCGCTTCAGCTTTTCTGTGCCCTGGAACTGACGGTTATTCGCATAAACCTGTCTGACTATTATGCCCCAGATATGTTCCATCGGATTGAGATCGGGACTGCAGGCTGGCCATGGCAGGACGCTTATTTATTGGCATTGCAGCCACTCATCCGTTGCACGGCTCACATGAATGGAGGCGTTGTCCTGTTGAAAGACGTAGTTGAGGTGAAGGCGATGGCATAGAAAGGGTACTAGATGATG